>JAVJIF010015302.1:0-83346 GCA_038442645.1 Agave tequilana | reverse complement strand
CTCACATACTGGTTACCTCATTCATTTAAAATTAAAATTTCTATTGGATCTTTTTCAGTGTTTTACACATTTTACCTATTCAGTAAATTTCCTTTTTTACCCTTTATCCATTTTGGTAAGCAATTTGGATTCTAAATTACAACTTAGGGAGTCAGGATAAGGGTAAAAACATTCGATATTTACTTGTTGCTCCCGTCGTGACATATACAAGGATAAATAAAGTTGGTAAGAATTGGGTCATTTTTCTGTTTTTCTGTTCATGTGGCGAGGGGGCATGCATGTGAATTAGTGACTGCCTGTGGTTGTGTGCAAGTGTTGAGGTGGGAGTGTTCAGGTGTGTATGTGGGGCAAGCGATCATAAGCATTCGGTGGTGAATTCATGCAAAAAATTATCTTACAGTAAGGAAGCATTAGATTCACCAAGTCTGCAAGAGTAATATTGTGATAGTGATTGCAACGCACTAACCAAATCAAGTAAAATTAGATAAGTTATTCATCTTGAGTTCTCAACCTTACACCCCAGGGTAACAAATAGTAAGGCTAAATAAAATTGGCAGAAGCAAATCAGGACTTCATGCCGAGAAAACTGCACTTCGTAACAAAAACGTGATATCTGTGTTGCCTCAATACTACTTCACAGGAGAGATGTATACCTGATAAAGTGTGGATACCAGATTTCAGATCTTCTTTGACGCATCATGTAATTTAACTCTACTCTAGATGTACCACCAAGATATCAGTAAAACTAACACGTTACCAGTCTAGAATGATGGGTTCAATATTCAATTTAATTATCAATGTCATAATGTACTTTGCTATCCTTATTAGCCTATTATAGATTTATATAATGTAGAAAGTTTATTTCCTAAATTAGACTCTAGTATTTTATTTAACCCTTTTCGAGCCAGTAATACAAGTGTAGATACATACACATATACACAGACAAGATAGACAAATACTAGAACTTGCTTGCATGTGCAAACATAAAGACACATAAGAACACAAACCCCAGTATGGCATCTGCAATTTATTTGATAATCTCATGCCTGTGGCCAAGAAAATGTGAACTCAAAGAGTGCTGTATACAAATGTTGTATGCTTCCTAATCCCCTCGTGTGACTGAAAAAGAAATCAGAAAAGGGCCATCCAATTTAGAAGATGAGAACTCAGTAAACTCTATTAAGAAGAAAGGAAGCAGGTCCCACGATGCAAGTTTAACTATACACAAGAGTAATGATAGCCAGACCCCGGGTCTGTCGACCCGGATGTTGTGGTTTGTTCCCGACCAGTTAAAAATAGGGGAGAAAAAGAGAAAAGCATCTTCCCACTTGTTTTTGTGATGCCATAAAAGTGGGCATGTCCCGGGGTCTGCAGACCCTGGGTTCAAAAAACATTACTCCTATACACAATTCTGGCTATTAGGGGTGTTGGATCAAGGAACTGGGTGGAAGTGAGAAAGTGGGAAGTGTGTTTTCCCATTTCCGTTGTTCATCCAAAACACCGGAAAAGGAAAATGAAAAAAGTTCTTTTTCTTTTCTCTTTTCTCTTTTACACAATCATTTCCTCACTTTTAGAGTGCTATAGTTAATTTTGTGGTCATTAAATCTCATTTATCATAAGTTGTAACACAAAACAGTTAATTTTTGCTCATGTAAATCTCAACTTGATTCAATTCTTTTTTTTCCAATTTTATTTTTCTTAATTAATTTTTATTTTAATATTATTTTGCAGTCAACTTTTGGTCAACTTTTTCACTTTCACTTCCACATTATCATCCAAACACCGGAAAAGACATAACATTTCAAACCACACTTCCAACAAACATCCAAACACTGAAAAACTTGCTAACTAATCCAAGTTCCAAAGGGAACTATTACCACTTCCTCACTTCTTCACTTCCACCCTTAACCAAACAGGCCCTAAGATGATGACAATTTTACACATGGACTCACTACAAAATACATTTGTACAAAATTATAAATGTATTATCAATGTAAAACATGGAAATATTAGTTGTACATTTGTACTCTACATACTTAAAAATTCATAAATGTGCGTGTGCGCGTGACGAGTCTCCTCAAACTTCTGAGATTTCCATGTAGAATCATATGTTTCCCATGAGCAAAACTCAATATTCTCACAAATATCAAGAATCTTCTAGTCTTGCAATCCACATCCCTCGGGAACATGATTCCCGCGGCAAAGTTACATTCCCAATAGTGGGATCAAAAAATCTAATGAAAATTTTATTTCCTAATAAAAAGAAAGTTCTCCCTTTTTCTTTCGTTCCTATTTACAACGGATACACCACTACGACACCATTGTTCTTGCCGTCATTATTGGCGCAAGGGTCATTGTCAATATCATCGCTGCTGTCACCATTGCCAATTTTATTTGCTCCACCATGAGAACTTAGGGGTGGAAACGAACCGAATCAAACCGAATAGTACACTATTCAAATTCAAATCCGGATCATTTTGCAGTATGCCTGTTCAAATTTGAATTCGATTTGAATACCAAACAAGATTTGTTTTCGATTCAAACCAAATATTCAATATTTGGGAAGTATTCGCAAATGTTCAGTTAAAGACGCTGTCGTTGAAAACATTAACAAATATTCGGATTCAATCGGTATTCGGTTCATATTTGATTAGTTTATTGATATTTGTTTTGTTTACCAATATTTGATTTGTTTCGTGTATTCTCTTGTTTACTATTAAATTTTACATTATAGTCCTTTAAAATCTCACAATTACAAATTTGACTGAATAAAATGTAATTATATATAGAGTTAGACTATGCTACTATCGATAAGATGGGCAACCCTAAGGGAAAATCCGTTTAAATGTGATCTAGTACCCATAAACTACACGTAAACCAAATTTCAAGAAATTTAGATGTGTTTTACCCATGGATTAAACATTGACCAGATCAACGTTTCAGAATTGACATAAAATTGACATTTTTGAAAAATATGCATGTGTTTACTATCGATAAGATGGGCAACCCTAAGGGAAAATCCGTTTAAATGTGATCTAATACCCATAAACTACATGCAAACCAAATTTCAAGAAATTTAGATGTGTTTTACCCATGGATTAAACGTTGACCAGATCAACGTTTCAGAATTGACATAAAATTGACATTTTGAAACAATATGCATGGGTAAAACACATCTAATTTTTTGAAATTTTGTTTGTATGTAATTCAGGAGTTATTAGATCATATCTAACAAACGGATTTTCTTTTAGGTTGCCCATCTTTTAATGTGGGATGATAATATTTGCTATCGATAGCAGTCTAGTCTCTCTCTCTCTCTCTCTCTCTCTCTCTCTCTCTCTCTCTCTCTCTCTCTCTGTGTGTGTGTGTAATATTATATTTTATAAGGAGGTTAAATCCATATGTACTGAACGAATACTTCAACAAACTAGTGAATCGAATACTAAAATACTTAGATTTGATTTATTTAATTCTCAAATACTAAAAAATATTTGTTTACACTTAAATGATCACCTGAATCGAATTCAATCGAATAGCTGGACAAATATTTAACGAACTATTTGATAATTATTCGCACAACTTTCACCCCAAGAACTATCATCATTGAGATTTTTGTCAATGTCGCTACCACAATCAGAGTCACTACTATTCCCACCATCAACATTATTGTCATTGTTGCTACCTATAATTGCCACCACAATGGTATCATCATCACCACCAACGCCACTTCCACTGTCATGCACCCCCATCACAACCTCACACTACAACAACCACTACCACAACCATCACTCACACATTCATCACCGTTCCTTGTACCACATCCACTTGTCGTCATGAGAGTGGTTCTCACCCCCGCCATCATAGTCACCAAGGGTGAAGCCAGAGCTTTGAGTCGCACTAATATCTACTTCTTCTATGATCATATATCTATGTTGTACAAATGCCAAATTAACTTTCTTTTTCCTTTCTTTTTTTTATTGGAAAATGGATGATACGATACAGGCAGAGGGCACCGTCTTTTAGGTTCAGGGCTACAGTAAACTAATATCTATTCTGTGCTATAATCACATCTCTGTTAGACAATGCCAAATTATTATTTTCCCCCTCTTTTGAGAGAGAGCCACATAATTCACCCAACAATTGTCAAGATAAATAACACCATATGATTCAAGTGACATCCTATCAGAAAAACCAATGATTATTCAAGTGATAGGAAAAAAAAAAAACCTTGAGTTTTTTTTTAAAAAAAACAGATACTGAGCCAAAGTCATTTATGGGCAAAAAACAAAAAGCAAAATTTATTATTGAAACAAAACCTTAAATAATTACGGACAATGGTAAATTTCATGATTAATAAGCTTCAGTTACAAAGTTGAAACTAGAAAATAAAAAAGGAGTTCTAAATTGTAAGATGGCTCGATATTATAAGAAATATCTTAGTGATTCATAGGTCACCAACAGTGTGGTTGGATTCCAAAGAGAGAATAGGCAAACTTATGGATTTTAAGAATTGTTGGGTCTTGTCTCTATTAATGAGTGTTTATTGTTCACAAGGGTCCCAATAGAAATTTTGCTAATGGATCTAAATAGTAATTTTATTTTATTTTTTTAAATAAAGGGCCATGGTAGCAATTACCGCCCCAATCTTTTACATGAAAGTTGTCGTGACCACCAAAGGGACACACAGGGCTCTAGGGTGGGCACATAAATGAAGAATAAGTAAATTACATAGCAGGAGCATATATATGAAGGGATTTTTCCAAAACTCAGGTAAGGCGCCCCTACCTGGGAACCATTTGGCTCCGGCCTTGATTGCCACCCCACACCTATTCTTTTCGCATTGCCCCCCCACCCCAACCCTTAAAAAAAAAAAAAAAAAAAACCCAGCCACCAAAAAAAAATTGACCTGATGCTGACAATCACCTTTGTGTCTCCCCCTTGGTATTGAGATGAGAATAAAGAAAGATTATTCAGTTTATTAGTAGTATATGAATATACATTGGGTCAGAATCCTATCTGAAGGTGGAAATCACTTTTTGAGCTTAACTTATTATATTTCAAGACATAACCTAACAAGTGGCTTCTTTTAGGATTACTGTAATAGAGATAAACTTAGCTCGTTCAGTCCTTCCCCTTATAATCAAAAATAATTAAAATAATTAAGATCCACTATATTAGAGTTGATCTACATTATTTAGGATAGTACAAAACCAAAAATCAAGTTTTGCCTATGCATCAAGTAGGCACAACATAACCGACCAAAAATAGTAAGTTACCTAGTTGTACAATCTAGAACGGCTGAAGTTGGATAAAGATTGGAAAGGGGTTAAAGTGTTTAAAACATGGTTTCAGTGCTGATTCTGAGATATATAGGCAATATTTTGTATCAGGTACTAAGGTATGTGAAAAGATAATAACCCTATAATAAACGGTATTGGGCTGATATTTGCCGATATTGACACCAGTGTTCTAATATGATATCGATATGCGCCGATATTGCGTTTATGGCTCCTAGCCGCAATGATTTGGCATATCCAAACCGATATAGCGATTTTCACCCAAATCGCGATAAATCGGCATAGACCGATATATGCCGCAATTTCGGCGATTTTGGACGACTATAGCGTTTTACACTAAATCTAGGTTAGATATTTGGATAATTCGAGCGATGTGGCAATGTGACATTTGTGAAAATTCTACACTTGGAAGTGATTATCATCTATAAGCTTAATGCAAGTTATCGAGTTAAGTATATCTTAAACATATAAGTATGTATTAGCTTTATATAATATGCATATATTGTCTTATTGAGATGCAATTACGATATGTATATTTACAGTCCGATTTGATATCCGATTTTGAAAATATCCCCGATATGTCCCCGATATATCCCCACGATAAACGATGTACTGTGCATTAGAACACTGATTGAACCCAATATTGACGATATTGATATGAAAAGTATTGTCGATATCGATACTAATACTGATTCTAAACCATTGTTTAGATCAAGATTAAAGTTTCAATCAACAATCTCTACACCCCAAAACATAGGTATAAGAAATACGCCACTTTCACTTGTCTTTTTTTTCAATAATTGAATTTGAATGGGAAATATTAGCTATATATTCCTGGAAGCAACCAATTCTATCTTAATTTATTAAAGATAGAATATTATTAATACTACTAGTACTACTATTTATTATACATACCCATACACCATGCACATAATCTAATCAGGTTGGAGTTAATTGACCGAGCTAATCCATAATAGACTCATTTATTAACCAAATCATATTAATTGGAACACGGAGAGCAAAACCCAATTTAATTGGATTGAATACAAATGATGGCCAAATCCATTAACAGGAAAATAATTTCAAAGGATTGATTTAAAAAATATACCGACTTTTTTAATTCCTAGTGTGTTCCATCCGCCTCTTGTATACGGTTAGGTCTTAGAGAATATACGCCTTAACCCTAGATGGGGATTGGCCTCTCTTTTTATATGGATGATGTTAGAATAATATAGAGAAGAATATGAGAAAGCTTAAATGACTCTCTCCTCTTTGATTTTTATTTATAGTAGATATAGGCATGACATACATTGTATCTAGACACCCACATGATACATTGTATCTAGACAGTACATTGTAACTAGACACAATTCTAACACTCCCCCCTCAAGCAGGAGCATAGATGTTAATCATGCCCAACTTATTACAAAGACTAGTAAAACATCTTCTAAACAAAGTTTTCTTAAACAAAAAATCAAGAAACAAATACGAAATTGATAAATCTTATGTCACACTGCTGAATTTTCGATGTTAACACTGAAGTTACCAATTAAACCAAACTTTCATGTAAAAAGTTAATATTCATCACCGTCTTCGATACAAATACAATTTTAGGATTTCTTAAACTCAGTAGGAGAGATTTTGAGAGAACCTCAAACTCAGTAGGAGAGATTTTGAGAGATCCTCAAACTCAGTAGTAACAGACACCCGCGGTAGACGTAGAATCAATCAGCAACAATAGAGATCAGTAAGAGTAACAAAAGTAGCTGACAACACCATCTGATGATTCAGTAGCAGCGAAAGTTGATGGCAAAAGACAGTAAAGGAGGCGATATTTGATGACAGCTGGGGTTTTGGAACTTGGAGGCTAATTTTTTTTTTTATAGAGGAGATGACTTTTTTTAGTTTTACATGAATAGTACCCACGATACTGTTCACATGAACAGTACTGCCACAGTAAATTATTTTTTTTGAAAAATCTGAATTCAAAACGCATGAGATCTTAAAAAAAGAAGATAAGAAGAAAAGATGTAGATAGTTGGCGGCTAGGGTTAGGGTTTTCGTGGTGGCTAGGATTTTTTAAGAAGGTGATGATGAAAGAGGAACTGCTCTGATATCATCTTAGAATAATATAGAGAATAATACGAGAAAGCTTAAATGGCTCTTTCCTCTTTGATTCTTATTTATAGTAGATATAGGCATCTAGACACCCACATGATACATTGTATCTAGACAATACATTGTATCAAGACACAATTCTAACAGATGAAATAAAGTTAGGATTACAATAATACCCTTACATGCTACTCACTCTAATACCCCTCAAGTTTAAGTATAGATCTCAATCATGTCCAACTTATTACAAAGACTAAAAAAAGATCTAGATAATGTTTTCCTAAACAAAAAAAAACTGAGAAACAAATAAATATTGAAAACAAATATTGGATGGCTAACGTTGATGCCAAACTATTGAATAATTGATGTGGTTGCTAAAGTTGCCAGATCAAGTCGAATCTAAATAGTTAGGACTTTAAAGTTTCTCAAACTCGGCAGGAGAGATTTAAGAAATCCCCAAATTCAGTAAAACTGGAGGCTTTAGAGATCCTCAAACTCAGTAAAAATGAAAGTTTTAAAATATCCTCAAACTCAGTAGTAATAAATTCCCGCAATAGATGAAGAGAACATCAACAACAAAAAATAAATATAATCGTAACAATAGTGATGAAGACCAATATTATTGATGTCAGAATCAATCAACAAGTAAAAATCAGCAGCAACAACACAGAAGTAGCTGATAACACCACCTGATGAGTCAACAAATACAACAATAGTTGATGGCGAAAGGTGGTAGAGGAGGCGACAGTTGATGACGACTAGTGTTTTGGAGCATGGAAGCATCTAAGGGTTTGGAATTTGAAGGTGGCTACTTTTTCTATGGAGATGACCAGCTAGGGTTTTGGAGATGATCAGTGCCAGCGGTTACTATTCACGTGACCACTACGATGAACAATACTACGCAGTGTTGTTCGTGTGAACAGTAATTTTTTGGGCTGCAAATCTAAATTCAGATCTGAAAAAGAAAGAAAATATGAAGAGAGAGAAAGGAGATAGTGGCAACTACCTGTGGTGAAGAAGATGATGGCAACTGTTGATACGATTTGAGGAGATGGTGTTGGATGAAGATGATGAGGGATGTGCAACTAATGATGGAAGAGGGATCACTCTCATACCATGTTAGGTTTTAGAGAATAAACAGCTTAACCCTAGATGGGAATTAGCCTCTCCTTTATATAAATAAAATAAAGATAGAATTACAATAGTATGCTTACTTGCTACTCACTCTAATATATAACTTGCATTGTGTGTAACAAATAACTACTAGATATAAGGACTGCATTACTCTTCCCATTCACTCCTAAAAAACAAGAGTCACCCTTATTTGCTACGGGGACATGGACTAGTAAATATTAAAGGGGATGGAATGAATGGAAAATAAAATAATGATGGTATAAATACGAATTTGTGGGGAAGTTGTTAAGTTCTACCATTAGCAGTGAGTGCTGAGTGTGTAGTCAAATTCTCTCACAAAAATACAAAGAGGGGGTGGGGGATAAGGAATTTATTGTACTTGGGAACAATAAATTCTTTACCCACCTTTACATATGAATCATAAGTGGATTGAAAATTATGCGTTTCAAAATCTTCTAAGTCATCCATCAAATGGTCACCTGTACCCTATGCCAAATAACCATTTCATTTTGCAACCATTAGATGAATGGCTAAAAAGTATTGAAAACATAGTACTTCAGTTCCACATAGATTTCATGATTTGCGTAACAAGGCAAATGGTGTGTGTTAGGAATATGAGTTGTATACGTAGTAGTATAGGAATAGGAGTAGAATTAGACTTTTATATATATCTATACAATATAACTGAGGTGAGAGATATCTCTCTAACATTCTCTACTAAATTCTTTATGGTATCAAAGTCTTAAGGCTTAAGATCCAAACCCCTCTCTTCTTCACCAATAGCAAATAACCTGACCCTCGTTGTCAACCCGAACCAGCTCCGGCCACTTTTCCGCCAACCCGCCACGTTGATCTGAACCACCTCTTCGTTGACAGCAGGATTACCACCGACCCAACTCTCGTCCAACTTCGTTGAACGCATCAATCTCCACGCAACCCATCGGTTTCGTCATCGATCAGACGATGCAATCGAGACCTTGCCGACAACCTCGAGATCGATTCGGCTTCAACTCAACTTCAACTCGACAACCATCCAGACCGATCCGAATCAATTCGAGTCGTCTTCAACCTGACAACCATTCACCCTGATCCGATCTCCACTCGAATTGGGTTCGATTCGAGTCTAACTTTTTTTGACTCTATCCGCACTCAAATTGGGTTCGATTCAATCCAACTCCTCTTCGATTAGATTCGCCTTATCTTCCTAACACAACATCGACTTGTCTTCTCTTTGTTCTAACTTAACAAAGAGCTTGTATAAAAAATGGGAGGATCTCTGCTTTAGGTACATGGTTGTTGGATATTAGGTTTGGTTTAAATATTTTGAATTTGAAAGTTAGATATATGTAATTTGATCTCGAGAGAGGATCATTGGTGTTTGATGCTTTTGTTTGGTGATTAGATCCCAAGTGAGGACATGTTGGTTGTAGGTAGCACTTTCTTTGTATTTAGGTGTATCGGGAGATTTAGTTGGTCATGGAGGATTTGAAGTTTGATTTGAAACCTGTATTTCAGGAGTTTGTGTTAAAAAAATTCACAAACAGAAGATGGAGAGAATCATTTGCAATGAAGAAAGAGCGTGGAGGTTCATATGAGGATGAGAGAAGTGATACTGGACCAAGCCTTCTCTAGAGTCGATGACCGACGAGTGTTGAGAAAGAAAGCACAACTTTTCTCTCAGATCCTTGATAGTTTGGAGCAGAAAATACAGTATATCGTAATGCACATGTCGACTGTGAAGGAGATGTGGGAGTGCCTAAAAGAGATACGATCGAATAACCTCAACATGGTGTATGATGTGGTACATGAGCTTCTTTGATGTAAAAAGAGGGATAAGCCCCTTTCATAGTATTATGCAGACTTTAAGATGATGTTTGAGTTGAGACTATTGTTTTCGATATCTATAGACTTGAAAAAGATGCAACTTCAGTGGGAGCAAGTGGGTGTTCTTATGTGTTTTTGGGGGTTTGCCATCTGATTTTACATCGGCACGGTCACATGTGATTGGGAGTTCAACCCTGAACTCATTTGATGAGACATCAATTGCTTTATTATATCTTTCCAGAAGCACCTTAGAACCAGATGACACGAGTCTCAAAAACAATAAGCTTTAGTTGTACAACAGTGATAATTTGGACAATTTGGTAGTTTCAGAGGCTATGGTCATGGTGGAGGACGTGGTACTCGAGGAGGCGGTCACAACATGGTCACATAGGTGGTAGGTTTGGTGACAGATGTGCTTCTAAACAAGTTGAACCCGATGTGATTTGTACTATTACAAGGAGAAAGATCACACGAAGTTTACTCGTTGAAGATTGATGGGCAAGCCTACTCAGCCTACCTGAGCGGCGTATATGGCATCGATGATTCATCTTCTAGGAGTGTGACTATATCCGATGAAGAATTTGAGAGGTACTAGATGTTCCAACAATTCAAGGCTCTTCAGATGATGTCATCTTCTTCTTTCTACTGTCACTAGATCAAACAGGTAACTCGACTACCTATTTTACGTCTACCGCTCCTAATACTTGGGTTATTGATTTTGGAGCATCTGATGATATGACTGTGAATAAAGGTATCATATTCACTTTGAATTTTGTATCCTCACTACTTCCTGTAATATTAGCATATGGTTCTACATCTTATACTGAAGGTGGAGCACCGCTAATGCTACACCATCTTTATCACTCTATTATGTTCTTTGTATATCTAAATTCCCGTTTAATTTGTTGTCTGTTAGCTGACTCACAAAATCTTTGAATTGTTAAGTGACTTTCTTTCCGGATCATCATGTATTTCAGGAACTTGGACAGCAGAAGACAATTGGCACAGATCGTGAATCTGGAGGTCTTTATCATCTTGAGAGAGGTTCTGAAGTGGTAGCTGGCTCCAGTTCCATTCCCTACTTGGATATTCATTGTCGGTTAGGTCATCCGTCTTTACAAAATTTAAAAAAAGTTCCTGCTTTGAGTCACATGTCTTCATTAGATTGTGAGTCATGTCAGTTGGGTAAACATCACCCATGTCTTATCCTTTGTAAGTCGATAAAAGAGTTAGGTATTTTTATTTAGCGCATTCCGATATTTAGGGACCATATCACGTTAGTTCAAAACTTGGTTTTAGGTATTTTATCACTTTTGTAGATGATTATTCTCGCATAACTTGGTTATATTTAATGAAAAAACATTTAGAAGTGTTTTCTGTGTTCCAAATTTATGTTGAAACCAAAAAACAGTTTGGTGCATTTATTCGTGTTTTACGATCAGATAATGCAAAAGAATTCTTTAGTTTATTTGTTTATGGATATGCGTAAACTGGTATTGTTTATCAATCATCATCTCTTACTCTCCTAAATAAAATGGCATTGCAGAATGTAAAAATAGAAATCTATTAAAATTTTCACGAACACTTTTAATTAACAGAAATATTCCTAAATATTTGTGGAGTGATGCAGTCCTTACCGCTTGTTATCTTATCAATATTATGCCATCTTCTGTGCTCGCGAGTCAAATCTCGTCCTCTTTATTTCATCCACACAAGGAACTTTTTGTTTTGCCCCTAAAATTTTTTGATTGTGTTTGTTTTGCTCACGATAATTAGATTGATAGGATAAGTTACACTCTAAAGCTTTGAAATGTGTTTCCTTAGGGTACCCCACGATTCAAAATGGATACAAATGTTATTATCATAATCAGAACAAGTTTATTACTTATGTTGATGTTACTTTCTTTGAGTCTAAATCTTATTTCAAGTCTGAGTCTTCTGTGTTAGAGTTCAGTAATGATGAGCATCTTTAGAGAATAACAAATTGGAACAAATGTCATCTGCCTAGAATAAACCTATTCAGGTGTATAAACAGCGCACTCTGCAGCCTGCTTCACATCCTATGACCGTGCTAATGTCTCTTGTTCTAGTTCTTGATACACAATCTGGTGAGAATTCTATTGTTTCTTCTTAGTATATACCTCTTGATGATATTCATTCTGATCTTGATCAACCTATTGCCCTTCGAAAAAGCAAATGGAGTTGTACAGCATCATTTATATAATTCTGTCTTATGCTCATTTTTCATCACCTTTTCATTCTTTTATTTCATCCCTTGAATCTCATTCTATTCCCAAGTCTGTGTCAGAGGCCTTATTAGACTCAGGTTGGAGGTCTGCTATGCATGAGAAAATGATGGCTCTAGAGAAGAACGACACATGAGATTTGGTACCTCTTCTACCCGAAGAAAAGTAGCTTGATGTCGTTGGATTTACAGAGTGAAACTCAATCCAGATGGTTTCCTTGCCAGCTTGAAAACACGTTTGGTAGTTAAAAGATATTCTTAGATGTATAGTATGGACTATCAGGAGACATTTTCTCCTGTGGCTAAATTAACCTTTGTTCGTCTCCTCATTTCGTTTGTTGCTATCCATCACTGGTCGTTACGTCAACTTGATATCAAAAATGCATTCCTTCATGGTATTCCTGATGAAGATGTTTATATGGAGCAACCACTAGGTTTTGTTGCTCAAGAGTTGTTTTGACAAGTTTGTCCTCTGAGAAAGTCTTTATATTGGTTGCAGCAATCTCCTAGAGCATGATTTGGGAGATTTACCTAAGTTATTTAGGAGTTTGAAATTTGTCATTCTCAAAAGAATCATTCTATTTTCTTTCGACTTCATCAAGGAAAACAAATTTTCTTACTTGTTTATGTGGATGCTATAGTGATTATTGGTGATGGTGCTCAAAAGATTAGTGAGCTGAATTGAATCTGCAGAGGAAGTTTCAATCAAAAAATTTGAGACAGTTGCGATATTTTTTTTTTGGCATTAAGGTAGCAAGATCGAAGAAAGGGATCATTCTCTTTCAACGAAAATATGTGTTGGATATACTTTCAGAAACTGGTGTGTTAGGGTGTAAAATAGTGGATTCGCCAATGGACGCCAACTCCAAACTGCTGCCAGGAGCTTTTAGATAATCTAAGACGATATAGGAGGCTTGTGGGTAAGCTGAACTATCTTACAGTGACTCGACCTAATGTTACTCTCTTAGTGTGGTGAGTCAGTTTTTATCTGCTCCAGTTATTATCTGCTCCACAGACAAGTCACTAGGATGAGAGTCAAATACTTTAGTATTTGAAAGGTGCTCCTAGCAGAGGACTCTTGTATTCAAATTGTGGTCATGGACATATAACTGATTTTTCAGATGCAGATTGGGCAATATCACCAATTGATAGACGATCAACTACTGAATATTGTGTATTTGTTGGAGAAAATCTTATATCGTGGAAGAGCAAGTGCTTAATCAAGCCTTAACCGATACCACATGTGAATTGGTCTGGATTACGAGATCTCTCGAGTAAGTTACATCTTCTGCCTTCAACTGTGATAATATATCAACTATCCACAAAGTAGAAAATCTAGTTTTTAATGAGCACACCAAATACATTAAGGTGGATTGTCATTTAATTTGTCAAAAAATTACAAAAGACAAGATCATCAAACTTCAACATGTTTCCTCCATCAACCAATTAGCAGATATGTTGACAAAACCACTTGGATGTTCCCAGATTCAAAGTATCTCTGACAAGTTAGGCATGTATGATGTATATGCTCCAGTTTGAGGGAGAGTGTTAGGAATATAAGTTGTACAATGAGTAGTACATGAATAGGAATAGGATTAGATTTTTATGTATATATATATAAATTGAGGCGAGAACTCTCTCTCTAACTATCTCTACTAAATTCTTATTCAGTGTGGACACTTGTAAGGGTGGTCCACCATGTAGCTTGATAGGTGCGAACAAACAACTTTGTTCCTAGTGAACAGCAAAGCCTACAAACACAAGAACTGTTCGTATGGAGATTCCTTAAATATTGTCCGAGTAGTTTCCTAAAAAGTCCATGATGGGCCATTCAAATGGACAATCCTGTGGAACTCTTGCTCCCAGGGAACAACAAAGGATCAAAGACTATACACACATGGAAAACAAGTCCTAAGATGTCTCCTTAGGGTTAACTACCTAGAAATTTGGCTTAAAATTCCATGGTGGCCATCAAAATGGAGGCTCCCCATCATTTATCATGATCCATGTGCTCTAAACTAATTATGCACAAACAAAAACATAAAACTTTGATTCCTTGATTCCTCTCAACCATTCACAAGGTGACTGTAAGAACAGTTAAACTAATAACAGCACTTGATCAACAACAAGTGTTTAGATCACATGCGTTTTTATCCATTTCATGTCATGGGATGGGATCCCAATGCATGGTTCAGATTGTCCATTAAGATGCTCATCAAGTAAATATCTAAATTCTAGGGAGTCATCCTAGTAATATGAACCCATGCACAACCATTTTATAGCATGGGATGGGATCCCAATGCATAGTGCGGATTGTCCATTAAGATGCACTTCATGTAATGATCTAAATTCTAGGGAGTCACCGTAGTAACATTCCTCAGACACACACACAGAAAGAAAGAGGAGGAGGGGGCGGGGAGAAGCTTAAGAAAGGGATTTTTCACACAAGCTACTCTAAAACATATAATCATGATCTCGATTTATTGGAATATGTGTGGACAACAGGTCATATGATTTAAATATGTTATTCCTATTAATCAAGTGGCTCAATTTGTTTTACTACTGAAAAAGCGTTCATTTCGCAATCACTCGGTACATGGGCGAAAAATCTTCAAACCACTTGATTTTCATTAAGATATACTATAGGGGATTAAGATCATGATAAACAGTTTGCATTATCACTTGGATGGTTAACCATTGTTTTTGAGTTGCCGTGAAGTGTGAGCAGCCAGTGTAGGAATATTCTACATAGATATATCATATCCGATAACCTCACACTCAAATGTTGTCTCCACAACGTGTTTTATATGTTGTTTTTAAAGATTTTTCATATCCACTTTCACGTTTTCTGCCATACATGTCGCATATTCATACCAATGCAACATAGGCCAATATTATGGTTGGAAAAGTTCTCAAACTATTGTTTTACTCATCAAGGAGAAAATAAATTGCATGTGGAATGCACTCCATGTCAAAATAAAAAGGCCTGAATTGGAAAGTCTAAGCCTCCAACCGATCAACATCTCATTATTTCATTTAAGCTATGAATTAAACAGCAATGACATTTAACAAAATATAAATAAGGTAAAGTCTGTATGCCAATAAGTAGCTTCATTATAGACAAATAAAAATTATATCAAGCATTTGAATATATCAGACACATTAGGCACATTAATTCTTGTGCATATATTGTTTAACTCTTAATACTTCATAATTTATGATGTTCAGATTCAAGAAGATGCCACACTTCTTTCTAGGCATCAAGAGCAAAATGTATGCCTAGTTAATGTTTCACAGAGTATGGGAAATGACACTTCTTGAACATGCCTATATAAGCAAAATTTTAGTGCCTGAAATCTTAACATTATATCTCAATAGAAATCAACAGCAACTATTTATGTTTTTCAAAGAGTTATATTCCTCTTTATAAAGCAAGAGCTTTATGGATGCAAAAATCCAGTCTATTATGAACAATGGCTAAACGGCAACTGAAAAGGACTAGTGAGTTACCATTACCAAAATAAAGCCGGGAACAAAGGTAATTTGCATCTAGCAGAAGCTTACCCAAAAAGTTAATGTCATCTGTGTTAGGATTGTTTGAACAAATGGCGAGCCAACATCTCTGGTATCTCCAACGCAGATAGTTTTTCACTTCAAAAAGTTGTTGAAGCTTAGAGTCACACGATATCACCATTGCATTCACTGGATCCTAAATAGGAAATAGTAAACAGACAAGAGTTAAAATGACCTCTGAGATGTTAAAGATAGATATTGTTCAAGAAGGAACAAAAGCATGCAATAAAAGAATGAAGGAAATGACTTAAGTTACACAATATTAACCATACTAATCAAGCCTCATCTCAACTATTATGCACACTAATTTAGGTTAGCGACTCTATGTTGAAGAATAAAATAAAAATGAAAAGTACTAGAAATATGCCAAACATGTAATTGTCTTGTGAATTATAAGAATAAGTCAATCTGAATAGTATAACATCAATGCTGTGGGGTAGTATAGTTTGAAACCAGGAAGCAACCTTGTCCCTGTAATTTTATTTAATCATTAATCATATAGAAAAATATTCACAACAAGTTTGTGCCCTTAGATTGGCAATTGGCAAATAGACATACAATGATGATACTGGGAAAAGCACATTGACCACAGAGATGCAAATTATCCAATGTATAGTCAATGCAGAAATCCTTTGATATTACAGAACATTGATGAAATCAGAAGAATAGTATATTTATCCTTTCAGAAGATACAATTATAGTAAACAAAATAAGTAAACGGAAGGGGGGGGAGGGGGGATTCAAGATGTCTGATTTTCCTCTTTACATGAAATATCATCAGGCAGACATGCATGGGACATTAGGTTCATTTGCACTAGAAAGTTAATAACTATGCTATACCTTTTCTCTCGAGAAACAGTTAATAGACTTGATCTTTAATCTAGATTTGGCTAATTGAGCTCCAAATGCTGAACCAAAACACGATAAGTGAGGCCATCTCCACAAATTATAGTAGGTTCTGTTAATAAAAGAGCGCCCAGAATATCTTTCACGCTACATTCTTAACTTTCCTAAGACATAAAAGCATAGCTTGCTTATCTCTTTCCAGAAATATCAGATTAGCTTCCTCGTGCTGCAAGTTCTGCAAGGAGACAGAGTTCATTTTCTTTTGATTCCAATCTTGTGATATCGAGTTGCAACAAACTCGAGCAGTAAAGGTCAATTTCCATCATCACCATCACCATCCAAATCTATTGCAATCAAAATGTCGGCAGCTCTATAATGCAAAGCTCAAAGTTAAGAACACATCACCAAAAGATGACTCAGTTTTTCAAGTGGTCAACATTATAAATTGGTGTCTCAACCAAGGAAAACATGAGAGAAATAGGGTGTTGGCGTTGCTATAGAACCTCAACAACCAATTGGCAGTATGCAGCTCTTATGCTGTTTAAGCTCATTCTCTCCCTCAGATGTCAGTCAACTTTAGCAAAGCTTTTATATAACAGAGTCCCCGTTGTAGCTTGACAATGAGAAGTTTTGGGGAAGTATACAGGCTAAATTGATCGTCTCCTAGGACATTTCCACACTATAGAAAATACATTGTCGCAGTTAACCACAAAAAAATTGTCAATAGCTGTTTAATAGTTGCAGGGAGCTGAGTGGAGTATAATCCAACACACGGAGAAAGGAAGATTACTACTGTAACTAACAGAAAATTGGGTAATACAAGGATGATAAACTGGCATGAGTTTGAGAGACATAACCATAGAACAAGTGTATAACTTGAATGAAGGATACACCAATAATTATTCAATAAATAGAATGATAAGGAAAAGCATCGGGCCAGCTGTACTGACCTCCAGGTTGTTAGCCTTTATGTAGTCCCAAACACGCCTCAAAGCCTCAGATTCAAGCACCTGCCTTTCTCCTGTACCAAAAAATTCAGCCAGTGTATCTGATATAACCACAGGATATTCTTTAGCATCAACTTTAGTCGTAGAAACCACTTCAGGAGCAGCAGCAGACTTTAGTCTTTTAGAGTCAGGACCTGAATCCTCTGCAAAGATTGAAGCAGAAAAAATGTTGTCCAGGATAATATGATTTTGATTATATAATTTTAAAAAATAAAGAGGAAAAAAGGGAAAACGTGCTAACTTTTTGGCCCAAGTGGTATGATATGCTTTGCTAACAGCTTATTCATCTTGAACATGTCAGTACAATCAGTTTCAAAAACGAGGCGGAGTTCATCATTGCATATTATTTTCCTTTTATTATTAGGATCTTGCAGATTATTTTTCCTGATGTATGCCCATAGCTGCTTCACAATCTGAAATACCAAACAAAAAGAGAAAAAAAAAACACATTTAGAATTCCAAAATAACCATAATAGTAATGTTCCTGAGATACTAAGAAAACCTAATTAAAGACATCTCAAAGATATGGAAATCAAAACTGGAGTTGGTTGAAAAAGAAACCTCTGTCCTGGCCATGGTTGGCTCACCAACAATAGCCTGCAGTTCAGGAGAAACACCACAAACTTTACTTAGACCCCCAGGTCCACCTCTTCGTTTGACTCCAGTAGGTGCACTGCAGTATTTACCACAAACTTCATCAAATCAGATCAACCATCATGAAATGCAGGACCCCAAAATATGTGGGCAATTAGTCTCAGAAGTTTTTAGCACAAAGCAGGATATGTGATGGGATAAACAAGATAAAAGAGCAGTCCATCTGTTTGTGAGATTGTGCAATTTAACCGGACTGGGTTAAGAAAAGAGAAAGGGGGTCTTTGCAGGTGAATTTCTTAAATACACAAATGTTAAATGTTCGGATGGAATAGAATGTAGCATACATCTCTTTCTACAGACGCCTTTAAAAAAAAAAAAGAACACCATGTGAGCGCGCGCGCGCGCGCGCACACACACAGAGAGAGAGAGAGAGAGAGAGAGATAAAAAAAATTAAAAAAGAAGCTTGTCTCAATTTTCTTTTAGTAGAATCTAAGAACATGTGTACTAAGAGAACATAAATTTATAAGATGAAAAAACTAGAGCAAACAGAACTATATAACAGGCAAAAGTGGTGGCTATGGCTAACAAGTAGCAAAAGCAAGCGAAGATGAGCACAATTAAACATGATGAGGTTCTGATCACATAGAACATAAGAAATCTGTTTCAGAATGAATGTACAAATAACATCGCATGCATGGAGCCCTTCTCCCAAACTTTTTACTAGTCTAAGGGAAATTTGGAGGATCAATCCTTGGTTAGATGAACCTACATTGCATAGCCAATAAGGTAGGTTTTATTAACCACCAACTTCCTAGTCCTACTTGGTTTTTGGGAAGCCCTCGTCATACTTCTCTTGTAGAACACAACATTATTTAAGAAGGTCGATGTCATGTTTATAAATATATTTTTGTCCAATTTCTCGTTAAGTATTCTTCTCAGTGTTCAGTTGCAATTTAAACCCAATCCATTTTGATGGGAAAAGGCTAAAATGGTTCACTCAAAATCATTAGACATTCCACCATACCTCTTCCTTGAACCTCTAAAGTCCAAATACCAGATAAGACAAGAGACTGAGCAATACAATCTCCACTCTCAAAGAGAATAGCATTTGAAAAGAATACCATGTGATGCAAGTTGACCTACAATGAGAATGAGTTTTTTCCTGCATCTTAGATATCACATTCATATTTTTGAGATTTGTAGTTTACTCTCCTCTAAAATCTGATTCTCACAATGACAAACACTTGAACTTTAAACAAACTAGTCCAAAGAGAGTCATGACTCATAATCTCATTTTTATACCTAGTAATCGTTGTCATGATTTGCAAATAATCCACTGAATGAACATATTAGATTATTCTCCTAGGTCTATTATGATATGTATTTCTTTTCTCCATAGATTAAATGACCACACCCTAATGAGGGTACATTGTCTTAGGGATTCGAACGGGTCGGCCCCGCCAACCCGCACGGACTCGGCCCGTGTAAGCCCAGCCCCGCCCCAAACCCAGGCATGCGATTTGAACAGGCCGGGCCCGCATACCCGCAATGAATCGGCCCATTTAAGCCCCCAGGGCATGCCCGGTTTGGGGAAAATGGCCCACGGCCCGGCCGGGTACCCAACGGCAATATAGCCGTTGGGATTTAATTGGGGGGGTGTTTTGCATTTTTTTTTTGCAAAATCCCCCCAACATCTATAATTATTCAAAATTATAGCCGGTGAGGGGTTTTCTTTTTTTTTTGTTTTCACAAATACCCCCCCCCCCAACGGCTTGAAGTGTACAAATTATTTTTTTGGCAAAAAAATAATTTGTACACTTTAACACCCTCTTTCCCTCTATAAATGAACCCCTTCCCCACTTCATTTAACTGGAGGGTGTTATTATTTTTTTGGAATTTTAAAATTTTTAAAAATAATCTTAAAAAATGCTTCTTAATTTAATTTTTTTAAAAGGTCGGGTCGGGTCGGCCCGGCTTTGGCAGGCCAGCAGGCTGGGCCGCCCGTTTTCTTCGGGTGGCCCCAAGCCTTGGCCCGGTGGACTCGGGACCGGGCCGGGCCAAACTCGGCTCGTTCGCACCCCTACATGGTTTTCTTTCTATCTTCTTCACCTCAACAAGGTATTAGAGCCCTAGGATTTATATCAAATAAATTTTAGATCTATTCTCTCCCCTATTAATTTTTCTTTTCTCTCTTTTCCCTTCTGTTCTCTAGTATCTCTTCTCCTTCAACCAACCCTAGAAACCCATCAACAAATCCCCTCCACAACTCGACAACACCAACAACTACACTTCTTCCTCTCTCCTCCTTCCACAAAATTTGCTCTTCACCACATCGGGTCAACCACCACCCAACTTCGACCCCAACAAGCACGACTTGCAACATGTGACATCTCCCCTTGTAACTTGAAAGCTGAAATCAGATTGAGATTAAGATTCAAAATCCAAACATGAACCCAATCTCAAAACTCAGATTCACACCCAAATCGAACACAGATTTGAAATCCAGATCTGAACCCGATTTCGAACTCAAATTCACATCCAAATCTGACCCAAA
The DNA here is from genome assembly GCA_038442645.1 of Agave tequilana. Taxonomy (NCBI): domain Eukaryota; kingdom Viridiplantae; phylum Streptophyta; class Magnoliopsida; order Asparagales; family Asparagaceae; genus Agave; species Agave tequilana. The sequence continues at coordinate 62,156 of JAVJIF010015302.1, read as the reverse complement.
TTCAGATTTCTTACAACCTGGGACCAAGTTTGATTAGGATTTAACAGAAAAAAATCAGCAAGAGCTACTTAATCTTCTTCCTTACAACAACTAAAGTTTAAGATTTTGTTAAGCATACTTACGATTTTAAGACAATAGAACAAGCTCGAAAGGTTGGTTGCTTGCATTTCCCTGACCGAGGTTGTTAGATTATAGGGTTTTTTTTTTTTCAAGGCATAGGTCCCAAAATAACTTTAATTCCCACAAACTTGATACTTGATAAAGCCTCTGAAGCCCACCTATTTTCGATTCCCTCGAGAGCAAGTTTGGACCTTGAAAATTAGCCCCCTAAAAGGACTATAATAGGTGGTCCTGCATTGGTGGGGACGAAAAATCAAATTAAGCTAATTGTTAGAGGGCTTTCGTCCTAAAAACTCCAGTCTACCAATATATACTTGAAAAAATTTGTCAACCAAAACATAAGCCAATCTTCTTCATCTTATGTAAACATCCAGCCCTAAGACAATCTTCACCAAGTCATATAAGAAGCTAATGAGATACTAATTATTCTCCTCAAGCCCATGATACTCAAAGTCCACACTAGTACCCTTGCCCAAAGTGGATTCAATATTCATGCTGCATAGTGATTCTTGTTTCCTTCCTAGGCATCTCTCTTTGTTCTCTTTCTAGATAAAATTAAATTTCACCGCTGTATAACATGAGAACTAGTGAACCACACAACTCACATGCCCACAATCTGAAATGCAAGTTAGCACATGCAAATGTGAAAACAGAAACCCTCCTCTACGAACCTAAGAGCAGCAAAACAATTTCACTCAGAAAATTTCCTAGAACAAAGAGGCCATGACTCCATCCTAGACCGAGTGAACACTTATCTCTACGGTTCACCAAAAAGGGACCACAAAAGAAGACAGCAACTTGGGTCTTGGACTCACTCCATTTCCGCCACATCCATTCTGTTATACTCACACAACAAGCTCATTTCAAGCAATCAACAATAATAAACCCAAGCCATAATTTAAAGAAGCAAACATGAGGTAACTATTCTTAATTGCACCAAACACGAATAAACCCATCCCTGCATCCCACTCGCGCAACCCAAGCCCTAATTTAAAGAAGCAAACAGGAGGTAACTTTTCTCGAATGCAACAAATCACGGCATTCAAAATGAACAAATCCGTCCCTGTATACCATCCTATAAACGTAAAGGCGGGGAGAACCCTATTTAAAGAAGGAAAAAGATAAAAAAGAAAAGAGAAAGAAAAAAAAAGCCTAATCATAAAAAGCAGCTTAATGATACTACTTTCTCAGTTCAAAATTTTAAACAGCAAGATTCAAATTTGCATTACCATTCACAAAGAATTTAAGAGAATCGCGGAATTAGTTCCTCGATAAACCAAAACTTTACTTCTCCAGGTGCAAAAAGGAGCCACCTTTTCCTTTTCGCAGACCATGCCCATTCCCATGCCCCAACCCCAAAGGAAACATTTCAGATCAGATTCTTCACATGTTAGACCCATTCAGTGATAATTAACCCCCAATCAGTTTAGAAGACTTTTTTTTTCATTAAAAAAATAATGATAAAGAAAACCCCCAATTTCAAAAACCCTAATTTTCAAATTGAACCAGAAATGAAGCCAAAAAGCACCCACCTTTCCTTGGGCGCAGGGACCGCAACCGGCCGAACTGCAGCGGGCGTGGTCACCGCCGGGAACTGCTGCCGCTGCATCTGCTGCTGCTGCTGCTGCTGCTGCTGCTGCTGCTGCTGCAAATGATGATGCTGCTGCTGCTGGAACTGCTGGTGAACAGCAGCCACAGCGCTGGCCGTCGGCGGAGCAGGGTACCGGAACCCGAGCTCAGGATGGAGGTAACCGAACCCGCCGGCGGTGACCGGAACATGCTGCTGCTGGTGGTGCTGCGGGTAGTTGTGGGCGGAGGCGGATGGGGAAGGGGAGGAGTGGAACTGGTGCAATTGGGGGTGCGGGTGGAGGGCAAAATGGTCTTTTGGGGGCTGGGGCGGCTGCTGCGGGCGGAGGAGGAGGTCGATCTGGTCTCGGATGAAGGAGGCCTTGTGGGAGAGGTCGAGGCCGAGTTTGGACTCAAGCTGGTGAACGACGCCGTTAACGGAGGTGACGGAGCCGGGAGCGGACTGACGGAGGAGGGACTCGACGCAGCGGGAGATCTCTTGGTCGGATACCATCGGGGATACCCAACAATATTTAACGGCGAGGGTTTTAATTTTAACGGCACCGCACCCCCCTCACCTCACACACAATTTTTTTAAATAAATATATAAAAACTAAATTACAAAGCAAATCTCCCCCCTCTCTGTCTCTCTCTCTCTCTCTCTGATCTATTATTGGGATCTCTCTCTCTCTCTCTCTCTCTCTCTCTCTCAATAAAGTCAGCATTGACCAAAAAGGGCAAGAGGGAATGGAGAATTTACGAGGCGGTACAGTTGGTTGGTGCGTTCCTTTCCCTGTGAAATTACGTCCCACACTGAGGGTTGTTTTATTGTATGCAAAAATTATATTACCCTTAATAACTAATTAATGGTAAATCTTATAATCTTTTGTAAGTGTCTTTGTAGCACAGTGGCAAAATTTTTTTACAGTAGATAAGAATTTTTCGTTCAAATCCTACTTACACTATGGGGCTGTTTGTTTCGCCGTAAAAGACGTAAAAGTCCGTAATTCGTAAATGACTTATAATCCAGTTACAACTACGGTGTTTGTTTGGACCGTAATTCGTAAAAGACTCACGCAACTCAACTATCACTCACTTGCAACCCAATTCTCACTCACTTACAGCCTAGTTACAGTTAATTTTGTGGTCATACAAATTTGTATTATTTTTTATGTTAATATTAAAAAAATTTAATTTTTATCATTTTTAATATTTATTTGCAATATTAAAACTTTTTAAATCACAAAATAATTAATTTTGAGGTCAACTTTTTCACTTACGACTTACACATTACGACAATCAAACACAGTAGTAAAACATAATACACTTTCCCACTTACAATTTTATATTATCAACCAAACACCGTAAAACTTACATGCATGTAACTCATTTACAACTGTAAAAGACTTTACCATTACGACTTACGAATTACGGCTAATTACGACAACCAATGACTCATATTTCAAAGAATTTTTTTATTATTATCTTTTAGTTAGATACTCCGTAATAAACATACAATTTTATGTAACCTTATAATTTTATTTTACTGGCACTTGCATGTTCTAAAAAAAATTGTTAATGCTTAAAAATATATCTCTTGCCAACAATTTAAGCGTGACAATAGATTTTCTCACACTATAGATCCAGTATAATTTCTTGTAAGTTACACCTATATTATGAAGATATTTCAAACATAAAAATTAAATGTATTTATAAAAAGGCTAATTAAAAAAAATTGAATGTTACGAAGAAATCATTTGATGCTTTTAGATTCAAATGATTTTCCTTTCAATTCATCAGCTTCACAAAAATAAGCAATAAATCCTATGTTTTCTTAAAAACAAAAAGTTTACTGTACTTGGGCTCGATCGATTTGATAGTGTTGGTGTAGGAGTACAAAAATATTAGGACAAGGTAAGATGGGAGCTTATATCTCGTATTATGTTACGCAATATCCACTTTTTGGGTGAATTTTTAATACCTAGCTTTGTCGAAAATTAATGGGTACATGCATATAATTGTTCTCATCTATCTCTGTAGACTTATTAGGTTTTAAACACAAAATCAACCCATTAAGATAATGGGTATTCGGGTCTCCATTACGTGAGTGAGACACGTGTGGAAAGAGCGTGTAACCCCCGATTTTAGATATATGTGTCACAGTATCAGTACTCGATATGACGTATAAATTTGATTTGACTTACCTGGTAGTCAGATTGACCCAGTTTCAGTTTCAAATATTATTTTCTAATATTTTAATTTTTTTAAAAATTTTCTGGAATTTTTCTGTATTATTTTAGAAAATATCTGAATTTGATGTCGACCGATACCGATAATCGACTCCGAGATTTTTAATTTACAAACAGAGTTAAATTCCAAGAATCCACGTTCAAATTATTCTTCAAATCATTTTTTCTACTTTAGCATTTTTGGGGATTTTTCTGAATTAGTCAAAAACCCGGCTTAATCGGTGTTGATCGATATCGCTGATACATTCTACGATTTTTAACTTGCAAACCATATTGAATTTCTTGAATCTGATTTCACATTACTCCTCAGTGTAATATTCTCTATTTTACAATTTTTTTTTAAGAACCGTTCTAAACTAGTTGAATTTTGACCCAATATTTAATATTAATTAAATATTTTTTAATATATTTTCTTCTCCACTTTCTTTCCTTCTTCTCCAAGCCACCGACTCTCCCAAAACCGACTTCCTTGTTTCTTGAATTCTCTCTCTCCCCCCAAATAATTCTCTCTCTTCCTACAAAAATAACTCTCTTTAATGACCCTCTTTCTTTCTCTCTTCCTAATTTTCCTTTCTCTCTCCCTTAACCCATTTCATAGCCAACTCACTCCAACCTCCACCATCCTCTCTTCCAACCGACCACTGCCTCTTGTAGCCTCCATCTCTGGTGAGCCCACACCATCACCTCCACCGGCCATCTATTCCATTACCTTCTTCAAGTAACACCATCATCAATATCTTCATCATCAACCTCACCACCTTCATCTTCACCAAACTCCTCCACCACCAATCACACCACCATCATCACTACATCAACCACCAACTCTTCTCTCTTCTCCACCATCTCCTCCACCTATTCACCACTTCTCCATAAATCCTCCATCCACAATGACAGCCACCTTCACCGCAAACTATCATCACCACTACCACTTACTCCACCCATCATCTCCTTTCTCTCCTTTTGTCTCTCTCTCTCACCTACTGCCGCCAAGCCAGGTCCGCTATCGCCGGCCTGGCGGCGCCGCCACACTGGCCGCGTAGCCCCCCTTGGCTGTCTTCCTTGCTCCCCTCTCTTTTCTCTCACTCGCTCTCTCTAATTATGTATAAATTCAAACCCATTAACACTAAACCCAAACCCACTAACCCATTTACCCATTCCACTAAGTAAATGGTTCCGGGATGGAATCTGGACCCGACCTATTAGCAATCAAAACCCAAACCATTATAAGAGCAATTTTTCATAAAAGCCATTACCTTTTATAATATTTACAATTTAGATCATTTTATTACATAATTAACCTATTTTTGTTGATGTTAGCGTTTGGGCGATATCTTGAGCATCTGGTATCCGATCTGGACGATTCTTGAGCAGTTACGATTATAGAAAAGAGAGTTACATTCTGTGATCACTTTGTGAGTGTTTTTCTTTTATAAGTTATACTTTAATTTAGTAAATAGAAATTAATTGATTAAATTATATTTACCATTTAATAAATCATGTAAATTATCTTTACCATCTGATCAATCATGTAAACGATACAACACATTAATTAATATATGGATGCGTGTTTGATGAACATTTTTGATAAAATAATATTTATTGTGAATCATGATTTAATATTCATGATTTAATATAAAATTTAATTAAATTAATAAATTAATAATTTTTAATATAGTTGTAATGATTTAAAAGTAAATAATTATACATAATTACTTTGTGATATCGATCATAGTAATAATATTGAAACCGATATAATAAATACTGATATATACATTGATGCATATTAACTATAGCACCCTAACACAGTTACAGTTATCGAAAATCATGAGTATAACCACTGATACACTGGACACTATTTATTTACATAATCATGTATCACTTTACATGAGTTACCATTACTTGCATTTTCTTGTACCTCCATTCACGGATATTCTATTGCACTGGACACTATTATTTCATGTACTTGTGTCACCGTGACATAGATATACTATCACACCAGACACTGTCAATTCATATACATCTATCACCTTATATAAATAATATCACACTGGACACTATTATTTCATGTTCATGTACTACTGATACACGGATACACTATTCTATTGGATACTGTTATTTCACATATTTATACCACTGCTACATGTATACTTTGTACACAGTTATTTCATGTTTACATAACACTATTACATAGATTTACCTGTAAATATGTGTTGATTGTTTATGTGTTCATGTTGCATGGATCACTATTCATGTTACATGGATATTCTTGTATTCTTGTTACGCGACTATTTCCTGTTACTGATATCGATATGATACTCATGTTACTGGACATGAGTTCCATGTGGATCAAACCATAGGGGCCAGCTCTAGATCTCACATCTCTTATTTTCTGTTTACCATTATCTTGTTTCATGATAGTAACAAAGCTCATATTCTATTATCGTATTACATGTACCATGCACTATTTTTGTTCCTGATACACTGACATGTGGATGGAGGAGACTTCACGGTTGACTAGACTTATCAGGTGGATGTACTGGATCCATGTTTATCTCACTGCAGGGGATGGTAGTACTGGTTACCGATTATATACAGAGAGCTCTCGTTTCTCGTTCCTGCTCCCCTCTTAGCAGAGGGCCATGGTCTCAGCAGTTAGGGGTCCATTTACGGTCGTGATTTGGGGTATGCACGGGATACACCCACCTGATTAGAGACCATTGAGTTTCCAATTAACATAATAAAATAATATAAACAATAGTGACGTCGGGAGAGCTTGTTATTTGTCAACCTCTCATCTGAATAGTGGTACTCGTATGTCATATTCGGATGGGTTCGACTGGAGTACAAGCTCTGATATGAACTGTCAGTGGTATGAGACACTAGAAAAGATTGATAAAATACCAGACATACTGATTATTATTCTTGTATAAATAACATGACCTACTCGATACATGTAAGTTATTGTCCATTTATACTTGTTATGCTGCCTGATATCTTATTCATCACCATGTCACATATATACCTTACACTTCATGTGGAGGTACACTATTCGTGTACACGTATACACTGCATTCCATGTATTCCCTATTTCATGTATTCCCTTTAGACTCACTATTGTTGTATAACCACAACACTATAGCATGATTGTTTTGCGTACTTCATGTATACATGTTTATATTAATCATTATACCGTCATGCTACTATTTCTATTATTATAAATAAATAAAAAATTAAGACTTGATATATATTAATTAAATAAATTGATATTGTTAGTGTATAACTAAATAATGAATTTATAACTCATATTCATAATAATAACATGTTAATGATATAATAACATAAAGTTAGTTGATCATATATATAACTCTTCCCAAATGATATTATTATGGTTTATAATCATGTATTATATAGTATTATAGAGGTAACACTGTTATAACATACTAGATATTGATAATATTATGGTACTAATAACAACTTGTAATATTGATATACTGATTGTTTGAATATTTATATCGTATCATTGTTACCCTGACATATATTATATATTATCGTAATTGTACTATTATGTATATATTATAGCTTCTTTCATTTTACCACTCACCAGGTCCCTTTCTGATGACTCTGGGTTTGCATGTCCAGGTTGGGGATCCGAGATATTATAATACCTGATATTTCATGGGAAACAGATAGGAGATTCGTCATCTATGTTATTCATAGGTATCTTTATTGTTTATTTCTATTTTCTTACTTATCCATGTTTCCATATCTATTATGATCACTGACCCTTTTGCAGGTATTCTTATACTTATTTAATACTAGAATTATTATGTATATTGTGTTTATTCCTTATATTGAGGCTTAGCGTACGTACGTGAGGATATTTCTGCCCTGCATATGCACGTCGTCGTAGCGTTCCCGTATCCGCGGGTTCTGGGCGCTACAAATTGGTATCAGAGCTAGGTTTATACCAAATGTGGGTAACCACCTATATCAATAGTCAGGCTCTCACCAATAGTGCAACCAGATTCAGATTAGAACTAATTTGTATCTGAATTTGAGGATTCCAGTTACGAGTACAAGAATGTCATTGAAAATCTATTACTTGACTCTTTTTATTCCCTAATTTCAGTTGTCAACCAGAATATTCTGATTTCGTTCTCGCTTTTTCTTCATCCTATTGATTCAAATCCTCTATTTTTCACTCATGACACTAGTTCTCTACCCCGAGTTCGTTATAAATATCAGAGTGGCGCAGCGGAAGCATCGTTGGCCTATAACATTCAAGTCCCATGAGCTGTAGATATTGTTCTTCCACCTGAATTGAAATTTTGAGGACAAAATTTTTTGTAAGGTGGGAGAAGTGTAACCTCCAGTTTTAGATATATGTGTCACAGTATCAATACTCGATATGGCGTACAAATTTGATTTGACTTATCTGATAGTCGACTGACCTAGTTTCAGCTTCAGATATTATTTTCTAGTATTTGGATTTTTAAAAAAAATTCTAGAATTTTTCTGGATTATTTTGCAAAATTTTTGAATTCGGTGCCGACTAATACCAATACCGATAATCGACTCCGAAATTTTTAATTTACAAACAGAGTTGAATTTCCAGAATCTAATTTTAAATTATTCTTCAAAATTATATTTCTACTTTAACATATTTTTGGGGATTTTTCCGAATTAGTCAGAAATCCGGCTGAACCGGTATCGACGGTATCGCTGATACATTTCAATATTTTTAACTTACAAACCATATGAAATTTCTTGAATCTAATTACATATTACTCCTCAGTGTAATATTTCCTATTTTACAGAATTTTTGGGAACCGTTCTGAACTAGTTGAATTTTGACCAAATTATTTAATTATTAATTAAATACTTTCAAACAAATTTTCTTCCCCACTTTCTTTCCTTCTTCCCCAAGCCACCGACTCTCCCAAAACCGACTTCCCTGTTTCTCGAATTTCTCTCTCTCCCCTCCCCTCCCAAATAATTCTCTTTCTCCATACAAAAATAACTCTCTTTAATTACCCCCTCTCTCTCTCTTTCTAATTTTCTTTTCTCTATCTCTCTTAACCCATTTCACAGCCAATTCACTTCAGCCTCCACCACCTTCTCTCCTAATTGAACACCACCTCTGGCAGCCTCCATCTCCGGTGAGCCCACGCTGCAATTACCTCCATCGGCCACCTATTCCATCACCCTCTTCAAGTAACACCATCAACATCTTCATCTTTAACTTCACCACCTTCATCTTCACCAAACTCCACCACCACCAATCATAACACCACCATCACCACATCCACCACCAACTCCTCCCTCTTCTTCACCATCTCCTCCACCTAAAATCACCACTTCTTCTCCACAAATCCTTCATCCACAATCACAGCCACCTTCACCTCAAACTATCATCACCATCACACTTTACCCACCATCTCCTTTCTCTCTCCTCTCGTCTCTCTCTCACTTGCCGCCAGCCGGCCAAGTCCCCCGCCGCTGGCCTGGCGGCACTGTCGCGCTGGTCGCGCAACGCCCCTGGCCACCTCTCCCTGCTTCCCCCTCTTCTCTCTCATTTTCTCTCTAATTATGTATAAATTCAAACTCATTAATACCAAACCCACTAACCCATTTATCCATTCCACTTAAGTAAATGGAACTTAAGTCGAACTTGAATCTTGATATGTAGACTCTTTGTATTAGTGTGCAACTTAGACAAATTGGTGGTGAACTAGTGGTAGCATGTGATGGTAATGTAGTTGATATAGATATGTTTATGATTTTGAGTTAGTTTGGATTGTTGAGAAGTGCATTCTCGTGTATATTATATATCTCTGTAGATGATTGAAGTATGATATTGGGCAGTTATAAGTAAGCCATTGTGACCCGATATCATATGTATGTACCAGGCAGATTTTCGATTTTAGGGGAGATGTTGCCAAAAATTTCATTGATATCAGAGAAGATTATGAATGATTTGGATTGATTAGTGTAATCTGGTGATTAGAAATCTGGGACCGTTACACTTCTTTCCTAGGATTTCAACCTCTTCACTTGGTTGCTTTCTTTTAAGATAAAAGCATTAACTTTTATAACTTTCTTTCTTTCTGAGTAAAAGCCTAGATCTTTACAATTATTTTCTTTTGCGGGTAAAAGTATAGATCTTCCCAACTTCCTTCGCGGTAGAAGCCTATACCTTGCACCAACTCACTTCTCAAGTAATTGAATTTTCTCATAACAAGAAACCACAAAATGGGTTTATTCTCTCACAAGATGAGAACCATTTAAGCACAAATAACAAAGAAATATTATAACTTTGAGGCTCTTGTAGCAAAGAGAATTAAGATCAAGTTAACTTGACACTATAGATCTAGATAAATAAATAAACAAGGTGAAAACTTTAGATCTATAATCTTTGAGAACTCGTAATGATTGAGAGAGAAGTATAGAAAGTATAAAATAAATTCTCAATAAAAAACTTAAAATCATAAGAAAATCACTCTTTTGAATTTTTGAATAGTATTTTGCTCAAGATCTCTTTTAAATGAATTTTTAAGAATGTAAAAGTTGATAAGAGAATAGAGCAAAGTAGCATTTCTAGGTAGGAGAATATAAAGTAGGTGAAAATAAGTACAGCCCAAAAATTAAAGTTTGAATATTCTCACAATTTGAATCTGCACACATCCGGTCGACCGTCAGAACGCATTGGTTGACTAGTTGGCGCAAAGAGCAAAATCCAATTCAAAAATTTAACCCAGCGGTTGACTCGTTTGCAATGCGAATATTTAAATGGTCAAAAGATTCTTTACTGTTGGTTTGACTTGGTTTTTTAACCAAATAAAAAATTGAAAAGCATTTCCAAACATTCCCTTAGTTTTCAAAATTTGCGAAAATCAGCGATCGATCATAGAAAAATTCAAAACTAGATTTTTGCAGTTGGGCTGTTGACCTGGCGATCAATCCAGCCCAACAAAGAGTTAGGATGTAACTCTGGCATCAACGAATGAAGCAGCGGACAAAGTGGCAGTCGATCTGACCCTTTCCGAGTACACTGAGCTTAGCAGACGAAGTGGCAATCGATCCGTGTGAATCTCAAGCCACTCGGCCAACTTTGGGTCGACCACTAGGTGCTGGCAGTTGATCCATTGTTACCAGTCTACTGCTGGACATTTCAATCGATATCGATGGGTCGACCCGCGCGCTCTAACAGTCGATCCAAAAAACCCAAACTCACAAAATTTGATTTAAATGCTTTCAAAAAAATATGAAATAATTTGTATAAACTTCAATAGACAGAAACCCAGTATGTATAGGCCTAAATAAAATATTTTAAATACAATTTAAAGACTTTTGGTATTTCAACAAAACTTTGAGGAAAATCATACTTGAATTCAAATTAAAACATATATGCACAAGTATGAATATGCAAAGTAGTGCCAAATTAACTTCTTACTTTAGTTCTTCTTACCTCACATAATATTCTTAAATAGATATAGTAATTTTTCGCCAATCACATTAACTTTAATTAATTTGACTTGATAAATTGAGTAGGTTGAGTTAGATATTTGCCACCACATCCTTTATGTGATTTTGCAATTTGAGCTCTAATCCATTCAACTTTCATCCCAAGTGCTTTGATCTAAATCAAAACACAAGAAATTAGAATAAGAGTTGTTGATGTATAAGTAGCTTAATAAGTGGTCATCATCAAACTAAAACATAATAGGGCTAACATAATCATCTCCTTTGGAAATGATAAGTGAAGATCATTGTGTGTATGTTAAGATATCCATAGATGATTCAATCATCTTATCCTTATATGTTGATCATATATTGTTGGCTGGCAACAATAAAGGTAGCTTGGAAACCACGAAAGGATGGTTATCCTCAGAGTTTGATATGAAAAATACAGATAGCGCAAATTACATTTTTGGAATTAAGATTCTAAGAGGTCATTCAAGAAGAATTTGTAGCAAGAGGCATACATTCACAAAAATTTTAAACGATTCAACATGCATAACTGCAAATCCACCAATATGCTTGCAGTGAAAAGAGCTAACCTTAGCCTATACATGTGTCCTAAGACTCTGGTAGAGAAGGTTTATGGCTCGTGTTTCATATGTTAGTGTAATGGGTAGCTTGATGTATGCAGTGATATACACAAGACTATCCAACCTCATATCAGGTGCTTTGGCCTAAATCAAAATATAAGAAAATAGAATAGGAGTTGATAGTGCCAAGTAGCTTAATGTGTAGTTATCATCAAATAAAAACACAATAGAGCTAACAATCTCCTCCTTGATACTCATTAAGATACATGAAATAAGAATTGAATATCAATCTCAAGGCTCCCACTATAAATATGCATCAAAAATAGATAGATAGAGGAGGTTTAAAGCTTCTCTTGCATATATGCATTGATACATGGTGCACAAGAGATATATCACAAGTAAAGCTCAAAAACCTGTATCGTAAGGAGATATCACTAAGGATATGTATGTATATCACAAATATATCAAGATATATTATATATCACACATATACATGCACAAACTTTCTAAAAACATCAAATCTAACATATATAGCATATATAAGCTTTGCAAAAGTCTAAATTGTATAAAAACATGCACAAGCATTCAAAAAAAAAAAGCATGAGAAAACATGCACACACATGCATAACCTCATAAATCACAATATGTTTACAAAGATAATCAAAAATAGTGCATACATATATAAACAAACTTGAATGAGCACAAAACAGACATATAGCATAAAATCAAGGAGTTCAAGTGTGTATCTCACTTAAATCTCAAGAAAAATGCATATATCAAATAACTATCCCAAATAACTCAAGTTTGTATCCTTTTGCATCATCAAGAGGGGATGAACACGAATAGGACATATAAGCATAAGATATATAAAAAATGATAAGAAAGACAAATCAATATTAAAGCAATCGCATTCATGTATCAAGATATAAAACATAAGTAACTTCTAAATAGACTATTACAATTTATACATATTATAAATAATAAAATATACAAGCCAATACAATAAATGTCAAAACCACTATAGATCAAAAGAGACACGATTGTTTTAAGATTAAAGGCCATCATCTTTTCAAAACAAGTTTTAAAATCACAAAAAGAAAACCGTCAAAGGTCTGTCTTGTCCACATACTGATCTTGAGCATCAGAGGCTTGGAGAACTTGTATATTCAATGAAAAAAAGATTCAACAACAAAAAGAGATGGATACACAAAATGAGTATGGTATAGTATGGGTAATATCAGGAAGTAGGGGCCATGATATAAGATACTCACCAACTGGATCAGGGGGAACAATAGAAAATGTCACTGCACCAACACCACCACTAGCAGTGTTGGGTCCCTCTTGTCATATGAGGGTCCTCAACAACTCCTTCCTCACCATCTCTCCCCATCTGCTTTCCTAGGGTGCTTTTGCTCATGTTACCACTGTTGTGGCTAGTGAACACCTCTGATAGGTCCAAAAGCAAGTCCCTCCATAGCTAACCCACTGATTAAGATCTTGAAGTAGCCCATGACCACTTTCATTCCTTTCTTGTGCTCCTCTAACAATATAGCAACATTAGTCTTGAGCTCCTCCAGACTAGTCCTTAACTCAACTAGCCTTTCCTCCACATTTTTTCATCTTTTCTCATTGTCTTCTTCTTTCTTTAACTTTTCTTTAGATAACTTTCTCACTATTGTATTAATAATCTTCTTCTAAACTGTCGTCGAGTTTGGGTACTTAACTTCTTCTCTCCTGACCAGACTCTCCCATAATAATAAACTCATCACTCCATGGAACTAATGAAAGCTTCATCATCTTCAAAGTACTTTTATTGAAGTCTCCCTTGCACTTGCTGTTTTTCATTAATTTGCAAAGGGGGAAAACTTACAATAAAAAGAGTTTGAGGAGCTAAATTACAAGTATTCTTAAAAAGATTACAAGTAGATCTCCTCAGAGATTCTGGAGAAGTGTGCCGATAGGAGTCTGGTCAGCGCGCGACCACTTTGTCTCTTTGACGATGCGAGCGATGAGATTCCCTTCTCGCCTGGTTCGGGGAATCAGAGAACAGAAGGTTGGTAGAACCCTATTGCTACTTCTCAAAACCGTCTTCAATTAGAAATTCCTTCTCGCCTGGTTCTGAAAATTTTCTTGAGAAGAAGGTATTAGGGTATCAGCACCCTGAATAGAGAAGCAATTCTCTAAAGTCTCTGAATTCAAAAGTGCACGGTGCGTCGTGAAGAAGCCTCTGCTTGTGGAGTCTTCTCTCTTGCGTATATGCCTCCTCTTGTGCGTCTGTACGTGGTCTCTCCTTCTCTGGAGGTGGTCCTCTATTTATAGGGAGAGCAAGAGCATAATCGTCCCTTGTAAGTATAGAAACAGATTGAATCGAATCTGTTTAAATCTAAAAAGTAGCCTTGCTGGGAGGCTAGGATCAGCTTCTGCGAAGCTAGAAATGGTAGGTCGGTTGATCCTCTTGATCTGTCTTGATCCTTTCCATATCGTTGGAGGATTTCCCCTGATCTTCTTACTCATTTTAGAAGAATCAAGAGATTGCGGCAATCAACTGCCGAATTTGATCACAGATTTGATCTTGATTGGATTTGATCTCAATCCTGATTAGATTTAATTCCGATTAGATCCGATCTCATTTGGAGATTTGATTGGTCAAAGGTTGACCATAGCAGACCAGCAGCGGCGATGCCCGCTTTGAACTCACAACGGAGCTGGAGGCAGTATCTGGCGAAGTCAGAGGAAGGCTTCTTCGGCGGAGCTAGATGTCATCTGTTGCGAAGCTACCATATACCCTTTCTGCGCAGTTGTGAATGGCTTCAGGGCGAAGCTGACTTCCTCTGGCGAAGTTGCGCTTTGGCAGTTTAGGCGAAACTATAAGTTAGCTTCCTGGCGGAGCTTTGAATGGCTTCAAGGCGAAGCTGAATGATTTTAGCCTCTCAAGCGAGGCTATCCCTTTGGGCTCATGTGATGCTAAGTGCTAGCATCTTAGACCTGCTGAGGTCTGTTTAGAAATAATCCGGGTTCACTGTCTGCTTCTGGATCAGTGGAGTCCAAGTTGCTTCCCTGTCCCTCGGAGATGGGTGAAAACTGGTCTTCAGCTCGTCTGTTACTTGCCTTTTGTAAATGTCAACAAGTTTAGACATTGTTCGGACCAATAAGAATCTTGTCTTTTTTAAGTGTCAACAAGACCCCCTTCAAAGTTTTCGAAAGTCTGCAATAGCTCAGACTTCGAAATACTTTGAACTGCTTTGATTGGTGGTGTGTGGAGTATGAACGTCGCCATGATGGTTGAGTTCAGCTTCGCTTTAAATCCTGCTTTAGGATGTAGATTCGTCGAGAAATCATATAGACTCGCGTCTGGGTAGCTTCGCGGCTAGGTAGGTTCGCTCTGGAACATCTGTTGCTTTCCTAAGGCCAACTGCCGTGGACCGGTTACGAGAAGGATTACTTCTTCTCTCACACTGATCGAGGGAGATATTCTCCTCTTGTGCATTTCCGAGGGAGGATGTTCCCTTTTTTCAAGGCGCCATAAATGCCTTTATGAGGGAGACGCTTCTTCCTTTGCACGGTTCCAAGGGAAACCGTCCCATTTGTCAAGGCGCGATAAATGCCTTAAATGTGCTCGTGCTTCCCCGATTGAGGCGGCGGCGCTCAGGCCATGAGGTCTATAAATAGAACACTTGAGGTCCTCTGAAGAGAAGCGATCTACTCTTCTTCTCTTCTCTTGGTTGAGAGAGATACTCAGATCTCTGAATTAGTGGAAATGCCCACTCTGGTCATTATCCGGCCAAGGACCGGTAAGTCTTGATCATTCAACGACTTCGCCAACTTTAGGGAATTCATCTCCCTTAATTTAGCTTTAGCTGTAATCGGCTACTTCAGGGATTAACTTCCCTTATTCTCCATTTAACTGATCTGCAGAGAAGGATCTCAGCATAGCTTCCCAGCGAAGCTATCATCTTGACTTGATCAGAGAAAGATCACTGCATGTTAAGTTCGCTGCACAAGCAGAACTTGGGATTTAGTTTCTTCAAGGTTGAGCCAATCTTGCCATGTAGGTGGGGCTAAGACTGTGTCCCACAGGATCAGTCTGGCTTGGCCATATAGGCGAGGTTACGACTTGGCGTTTGCTGAGCTAGCCCATCATTGCTGTACAAGCGAGGCTACCCTCTGCTTTAACTGAAATCAATACTTAACTAAATGGGATTGCTTCGCCCCCAAAGAACCTGACTTAGTATTTTTGCAGCTTCTCCCGTGTTTAACTGTCAATCTGTTCTGATTTGCATTGCAGTGAGCTATATTCGCCAATCTTGTGACTTGATGAAAGAGACCAAAAAGTTGCCTTATGCTTCCCCAGTTGAAGCTTTACTTTTAAGCAGGAGGAACAAACTGGGGCAGCTGATGTGTGTCCCAGAGGCTGTTGGTAGTCGCTTATCCGAGATAATTCCTCTTGAGGCGAGGCTAGTAGTCGCTTATCTGAGATGATCCACTTCGGAAAAACGGACGTCACCTGTGAGATCACTGACCTTATCCTGGTGGCATTATCTGTCTTTATGTGAAGGGCTACGGCCTTGTGTAGGAGGAAGGCCTTTTGTGTCCAGTTGATCTGGCTTGGGAGCAGATAAAACCACTTGTATGCCTTTTGAGCAAATGACTCTGTTGTATGAAACACAACCTTGATGTAGTATCAATGCACCTTTCCTTTTAAATCAATGAAAGTTTATTTTCTGCTCATTTGATTTCCACTTCACCTTCGACTTGAATTTTGGCTAGCGGAGGTAATCTTTATGCAAGGTAAAAGATAGGATTAAGATAGGAACGAGCTCCCAGCGAAGCTAGCATATCTGCAAGGCTCGGTCTACGCCTTCAGCGAAGCTAAGGCAATCCTTTTACGCGAAGTCCGCATTTTGCTTTGTGGCGAAGTTAGCCCTTAGTGGCTGAATTAGCGCTTCTCGGGAAGGCGCTTTAGGCAGCGTTTCAAATTAATTCGAAACGGCGGCCTGTGCCCTTTTCGAGGCATCGTTCCAGGCGCTGATTGGCCTATAAAAGTCCGATCGGACTATAGAGAGGACATATTGCTTCTCTTTTAAAAGAAATTTCAGAGAACTTGACTCTTCTTCTTCTTTCTTCTTCATTCAAGAGTTTAAGAACTTCCACAGTTCTTTAATGGCGCCCAAGAGACGAGTGGGGAAAGAAGTGGCGGCTTATACAGCGGAGGGTCCTTCTCCCCCTCCGGTCATCGAACGGCCAATCGCTGGTAAGGGACTCCCTATTTTGATTAGAGACCGTCGTCTCTCTTTTAAAGCCGATTTCTGGCTGCCCTTAAATGAATCCAACATGAGATCAATCCTGATCTTGTGATTTTAGGGAGTCCAATTCCCTGAATTTACCTTGATTTCTTAATCGGGAATCCAAGAACTGAAGAGTTCTTCTTTAAGCTTCCAAGCGAAGCTATCTCTTAGGCGGTTGATGTCCTGTTGGATGACAGGATGCGAAGCTGTCCTTTGAAATTTTGACAGAGAAGGACCGTAATGCCCTTCTGACGAAGTTAGCCCTTGAGGCTTTGTTGCATCCGGTTGTTCGAAGCTAAGTTTCCAAAGCGAAGCTAACACTTGGATATTTTCCTGCATCCTGTCCTCGTATGGGATGCGGAGTTACACTGCAGCTGTGAAGCTAAACTTCGGGGCGAAGCTATCGTCAGGCCAGCCTCGCTCAGAGGGCGAGGCTATGCCTTGTCAAAATTCGCTTTCTGATTTTCCCTCGTTCGGCTGATGAACTAATCATAATTTCTCTTTGTTCCTGCAGTGCACTACACTCATGGTCCTTTAAACAGTCTATTCGGGATGACCAGGGGATCGGACGGCAATATCAGCCTGCAATTTCAAGGGCAGACTTCTCTGTTTAGTGAGCGGAGTTCTGTCGTCCGAGACACGCTTATTCATGGTGGTGATCAACACACTACGAGGAGCATTCTGACTATGGCTCCTCTTGAGGATTTTGACCGTCGAACCTATAGGAAGCCCGATTTCATGTTTTGGGATGCCGCACCAGATCCCGACCACCAACTACTGGCAGGGGAAGGGCAGTGGGTTTTTCCAGTTAAATGGTGAGAAGTTCTACCTTCCGTCCAACAAGCGACATTTTCCTTTGTCTTCCTTCCAGTGCGTGACGCAGGCTCGGAAGATGTCGTGAGAAGTGAGCCAGAGTACTGACTCTGTCCACATAGGGAAATTGATGCTTCAGTCTCCCGGTTATGCGAGAGCGGGGCCTCCTCGTTGTGTAATGGGCCTACATCCTGGGAATGTGTCACAAGAAATCCCAGTGGGAGAAATCCTGCAGTGGCGCTGACCTTTGGCAACCAATTCTGCAAGGTCAATGGGAACTACCCAGCCACTGACTTCAGAACTCCAGGCTGGATTCACCCTCCGAAGGCATGGTGGAGGGATCTAACTGTATACATCCTCACTCATTTCGAGGAGGATCTGGAGAGGGTAAACCTCTATGAGGCCGTCAGGGCGACCTGCTACGGTATTGAGATGAACGTGGCATGTTTTTACGCCATCTTTGAATTGTATTGCCCAGCTTCAGGGACTTTCTTCACCCCTGTTGGCGAATTAGGTATAGCCTTGCATGAGATGTGGGAAGTCTCTGCTCTTCCTTTGGGTCTCTTCCTGTTGACACTTAAAAAGATAAGATTACTATTGGTCTGAACAAATGTCTAACTTGTTGACATTTACAAAAGACAAGTGGAAGACGAGCTGAAGACCAGTTTTCATCCACCTCCAAGGGACAAGGAAGCAGCTTGGACTCCACTGATCCAGCAAGCAGAACAGTGAGCCCGGGACGTTTCTAAACAGACCTCAGCAGGTCTAAGATGCTAGTATTTAGCATTACATTAGCCCAAGGAGATAGCCTCGATTGAGAGGCTAGCATCATCCAACTTCGCCAGGAAGCTAATTGACAGCTTCGCCGAAAAGTCTCTTTTCGGATTTCGCCAAGGATTGCCTTTAGCTCCGCTATGAGCTTCAAAGCGGGCAGCTCCGCTATTGATCTACTACGGTCAACCTTTGACCAATCAAATCTCCTGATGAGATTGGATTCAAACAAATCAAATCCAATCAGGATTCAAATATGGCAGGTGATTGCCGCTATCTCTTGACTCTCTTGAAACGAGTAAGAGGATCAAGGAGAATCTCCCAACAATATGGAAAGGATCAAAACAGATCAACCGGCCTGCCAATTCTATCTCCGCAGAAGCTATCCTAGCCTCGCAGCAAGGCTACTTTCCAGATTTAAACAGATTTGATTCAATCTGTTTCCATATCTTCAAGGGACGATTATACCCTTACTCTCCCTATAAATAGCCCGCCAGGGGTACAAGGAGACAGACACACATGCATACGGGAGGACTCCACAAGCAGAGGCTTCTTCATAACGCACCGTGCGCTCTTGAATTCAGAGACCTTTTAGAGAATTGCTTTCTCTAATTAGGGTGTTGATACCCTAACATCGTCCTTCTTCTCAAGGAATCTCCGGAACCAGGCGAGAAGGAATTCCTTATTGAAGGCGATTTTGAGAAGCAGCAAGAGGGTTCTACCAACCTTCTGTTCTCTGATTCCCCGAACCAGGCGAGAAGGGAATCTCATCGCTCGCATCGTCAAAGGGACAAAGTGGTCGCGCGCTGACCAGACTCCTATCGGCACACTTCTGCAGAATCTCTGAGGAGATCTACTTGTAATCTTTTTAAGAATACTTGTAATTTAGCTCCTCAAACTTTTTTTGTAAGTTTTCCCCCTTTGCAAACATAATGGAAAACAAGATGGCGACTCCGCTGGGGACGATATTCTCCTCTGCTGAGAATCAAGTGTCGCAATGCGACGATCAGATCTTCGGGTCTATCTCTGAATTCAACAAAGTCGGTGCAGCCAGAGCTTCTCTGGCTAAATCTTCAAGGAAAGTCTCTGCGGAGACTGAAAAGGTTCCCTGCAAACCTGCTGCGGTGCTCTGGCGCAACAAGGAAGCATGCCCACAGACCGAGCCCTGCACTCTTGAGAACTTGGTCATCCATATCGACCAAGGAAGACCTGAAGAAGTCCTCTCTGGGGATGACCTGACGCTTCGAGCACGGAAGCACAGGAAGGTCTTCACGACCAAGGTTTCAAATCAGAAACCAGAGGCAGAATTCTGCCAACACCCCACAGTCCCGCGTGTGGCTATTCAGGTTCCTCGTGAACCTAAGCATCTTCCGTCAAGGCGGATATGGAAGCCCAAGCAGAAGTCTCCAACCGAGGTTTCCGGTGTAGTCACGCCGAAACTGCGCCTCTCCCGCGAAGAAAAGGGTAAGATGCCTATCTACCCTAACGATGCTGCCAATCATGAAGTCCCGACGGCGATCATACCGTCGCTCAAATCAAAGGCAGCAAAGCCTTCTGACAGCCTCGCTTTCACAAGCGAAGCCACCATACCAAACCATACTCATTGGATCCATGGCCGCGAGGCTAAGGCCAAAGAGTCATCTAAGGCTAATCTCCTTCGCGGCGGAATAGCGGATAAAGCACCTCGGCGTGCTCCGCTCTCTAGTTCATCAAGCACTAAGTTCGCACCTGCTGGCGAATCTAGATCTGAAGCACTATTCAGTGCTAATCCCTTTTGCAGGGATAAGAAGAATGGAGTATCGTCCCATGTACACTCCGAAAAAGCTTCTCTGCGAAGTTATCCAGGCTCTGTTGGGCCTGACCTACGAGAATTCCTGGTAAGCAAGCGGAAGCCGGAGCCCCTCCGAACTACTTTCCCCTGTTGTCAAAGAGGATGCCGACTTGTGACAATCCATTCAACCCGCTGCCGGCTACATCCAACCATGGCTGTATCTCCACACCGGCAATCGGTGTTTGATCGGTTGTCCGCACATGTTCCTACGAGGCATCGCGGAAGGGGCGCCTCACCAGATCCAATCTCCGCCTCCGTCAATATGACCGGAAGAGGCCGAGAGCGACGCAAGGGGAGTCAGACATCTGATGGTCCCCCTTACAGTTCTCCAGATCCAGATTATAATCCAAGCCTAGGCGAGGTCTCGGTACAAGAAGAAGGTGTTTTCCGAAACACCAGATCCAGGGTGGCAATACCCTATAATTACGAGCAACCTTCTTCCTCGACGGCCCTGATCCCGCCATCACCCGGGCAGTCACCTCAATCTTCAGACGAAGAAAAGGAAGACAGCGGGTATGCCTCGTCAGCGACGGTCAGTTCAGTGCGAACCGACAAAGCATCGGTCAACATGGCCGATAACGCTAACGATGACCTTCGTCGGCGTTTGGAAGCTCAAGAGCAAACCTCCAGGACCCAGCAGGAAGCCCTGGACAATATTCAACAGATGCTTGCCCAACTCCTCAGCAATCGAAGCGGCAATGATACCGGAAGCCACCACGATGAGGAGGAATACTTTAGCAATGATCCGAAATCCAAGGGAGGTTCTTCCCTAGATGCTGAAGTCCTTAAGGGCCTCCAGGCTCAGATTGCATCCCTAGCTCAGAGGGATGAATTAAAGAAGGTGGGGACAGTCCGTCCTTATCCACTAGAGTGGGATTCGGTGCCATACCCACCAAAGTTCAAACCACCAACGTTACATACGTATGATGGTAAGAGCTCGCCCAATCAGCACATCTACTATTTCCGGTCTCAGACTGGTAATGTCATAAGCAACAACGCCATCATGGCTAGGCTGTTTATTGGCACTTTAAAGGGCGTGGCATTCGACTGGTTCCGAAGCCTCCCTCCAGGCTCTATCAATTCCTGGCTCGACCTGGAAACTCGGTTCCTCTCCCGCTTCTATGAGGACGACACTGAAGTGACCATGGACAAGCTCCTCTCTACCGTACAGAAGAAGGGCGAACCCGTCCGCGACTACATTGAGCGGTTCAGAAACTTATCCTTGATGTGTCCAGCAGGGATGCCGTTACCCATGCTCTTACAGACATGCAGGCACAACTTCTTGGATCAAGTAGAAGTTCGCATGGGGGCTGTCAAAGCCCAAACTTGGAAGGAATTAGTCGAACAAGCTGAGATAGCTGAGAAGTCGGCTAAAAAGTTCGAGCCATCCGCCCCTAGAGGCAAATGGGGTACGAACAGCAAAGGACGCGGCGACCCACCTCAGTCTTCCCAAGCTAAGGGGAAAGAGATTATGTCCGTAGAGTTATCCGGAGACGTGCAGTCGAAGGCTAAGAAGAGCGGCTTCAACAATCAGGAGCCCAAGTTCCCTCCAAAATAGTACTCCTTCAAAGATGATCAGGTGGTTACAATATTCCATCTGCTCCACAAAGGGAACAAGCTGAAGCTGCCGGATGCTCGACGTCCTGATGAGATAGGGCGCACAAACGACCCCAAATACTGCCTCTATCATAGGATGATTCACCATCCTACTGACAAGTGTTATGTCCTCAAGGACAGGATACAAGCCCTGATTGATGCCGGCATCCTCACACTGAAGACGGAGCAGAAGAAAGTCACTGCCAATATGGTGACTCTTGAGTTCGGCACTGCCCAGAAGGTCACAGTTCCTGACGGGACCTATCCAGCCCCGGCGCCGCGGTTGGAAGTCAAGCATCCTCTAGCCATGACTCAATACAACAAGGGTCTCGTCCCTTTGATATTGGAGACGGGGGAAGTCATGTGGATACACCCAGATCTCGTCCAAGACATTCAACGGTGTTCAAAGCGGCCCAACTCAAAAGGCAAGTCCTGCAATGTCATCTCTGTCCTGCCAGATGATGGTAATCTTACTTCGGCTTCCCTCAGCGATTCAAAAGAAGAGAAGCATGCCTGTACAGCGCAGGCAGATGCGCCTCAACAGACGGGCACCCGGTCTGGAAAGTCATATCAAAGGCAGTATGACAAGCCTACTGACGAGATACAGCAGCAAACGACGTCAGTACCAATGCCGGCATCCACTCCAATTCCAGCCAAGGGAAAGGAAAAGCCTAAGGAGGTGCGGTTCGACCATGTGTTGAAGAAACCGCCAAGCCAAGGGCTAGACACGCCCTTTCGCTTTGATATATTGGCCCACTTAGCCAATATCCGGCTCGTATCACAATACACGAGCTTCTTCGTCTCTCCAAAGAGACAAGAGAGGCACTCAGAGATGCGCTGGCCAACTCGGAGTCCTTTCTGACATGCATGCCCGAGGTTCCTGGTGATGAGATGCGGCCTTCCTGCTCAGAGTGCCATCACGCACAGTCAAAGGTGCCTGCTATTACCTTCACGGCGGAAGATATGCTTCTCAAAGACAACAAGCATGATCGACCTCTGTACTACACCGGATATATCGGTTCAACATGCATTGAAAGGGTACAAGTCGATCCGGGGTCGGCACTCAGCATCATCCCCAAACGGCTTCTCTATTTCCTCGGCATACCACTGTACAGGTTGTCCGCAACCACTACTACAATATATGGTTTTAACGCCGGGAGCAGCCATCCACTTGGGAAGATTCGGCTCCGCTGCAGAATCGGAAGCCTGAAGTCAGAGGTGACATGCTATGTCATCGATGCGGACACATCATACAACCTGCTACTGGGACGACCATGGATCCATGCCAACTGGATCGTTCCTTCTACCCTCCACCAGTGCTTCAAGTATATTGAGGATGATGCGACAGTACGAACTGTCTTCGCTGAGAAGCAACCCTTCAAGGGGGTGGAAAACTACTTCACTGATGCTCTCCTATATCAAGAGGCTAGTGGAACGCCGGGAGAACCATTGCCAGACGATGATGAAAGTGGCAATGAGGCGGATTCAGAATCCGAAACGGGCATGCCAGCCATTCTGATTGGCGAGCCAATTGTAGCATGCTTTAATGATCCCCGATGTAAGATCCCTCCTGAAGAGGAAGGCGAATGGATAATTAATGATAATATTTCTTTTGATTATCCTGCGAGCATCGAGTCGATTAAATCCATTATGGATGGCTCTCTTCATATGCCCGTACATGAGCCAAGTATGGCTAGCACATCTGTGGAAGCCATAGAAGGGGCCACGCTGGTAGTCCCTCCGTCCAAGCAAGGTCAGGCGCCGATAATCTTCGGCAGAGCCCGGCCAGGGAGATTCTCAACTGCAAACTCAAGCTCAGAGTCGGATGCTCCACAGTTCTTTCATTACGCGCCATCAGCGCGCCATATTATGAAGAAGATGGGTTACAACCTGAAGCAGGGAGCGGGCCTAAACTTCGGAAAAGGAAGACGCAGCTTGATGCGTAACTCCGTCCCAAGAGGGAAACCTGCAAATTACTATGATAGTACACGCAGGGGGTTGGGTTACGTCACGCCCACATCATCAGTAACAGTTCAGGTCAAAGACGACGGACCAATTCCATCACAGTCGGCTTCATCCTCCGAGTGGGACTCCGATATCAGCATAGGAGAAATGATCAAAGGCCTCGTCGCGAATATGACTTCAAGCAGTCAATTGGAACCTGCGGAAGCTGCCAATGATGAACCATGGGCCCAGCAGTTAAGCCTCCAATGGGAAAAACGGTTCGAACTGCGTGAGCCGCCTACTGAAAACAAGGTGATGCAGGTCAATCTGGGAAGTCAAGATCATCCCAAACCCATCTTTATAAGTGAAAGCCTATCACTTATAGAAAAGGAGGAATTGATAATGCTCGTAAAAGAGTATATAGACGTCTTCACGTGGAGCTATGAAGACATGCCCGGACTCGACCCACAGGTCGCTATGCACCGGCTGAATATCAAGCCCGACGTCAAGCCAGTCAAGCAGCAACAACGTCGGTTTCGCCCGAACATTATGGAAGCTATTGAAGCCGAAGTTCACAAACTCATTGCAAGTGGCTTCATTCGGGAGGAGCAACATCCAGATTGGGTGGCTAATATAGTCCCCGTCCTCAAGAAGAATGGCAAAATACGGATCTGCATCGACTACCGTGATCTCAATGCGGCCTGTCCCAAAGATGAATTTCCACTGCCCATCACTGATGTCATGATTGACAACACATGCGGGTTCGAAAGGATGTCTTTCATGGACGGCTTTTCAGGGTACAACCAGATTAAGATGTATCCCGACGATGAGAAGCATACTTCGTTCCGAACATCATGGGGGTATACTGCTACACTGTAATGCCCTTCGGACTGAAGAATGCCAGAGCAACCTACCAGCGGGCAATGAGTACGATCTTTCGCGATCATCTCCGAAAGACAGTGGAATGTTATGTTGACGACATTGCTGTCAAAAGCCGCAACAAGGATGAGCATCTCCGCGATCTCAGAAAGATGTTCGACATAATGCGGGCTCATCAACTGAAAATGAACCCGACAAAATCCTTCTTGGGAGTGTCAAGTTCCTTGGGTTTATCGTCACATCAAAAGGGATTCACCTTGACCCAGACAAAGTCAGAGCTATCCAGAGCATGCATCCGCCAAGGAACCTCAAAGAGCTGAGAGGCTTGCAAGGCAGGTTGGCCTACATCAGAAGATTCATTGCAAATCTCTCAGGCCACTGTCAGCCGTTCACCCGGCTCATGAAAAAGGGTGCTTCCTTCGTATGGGATCAAGCTTGTCAGGAAGCTTATGAAGACATCAAGAGGTACCTCACAAAGCCTCCAGTCTTAGTGGCCCCTACATCAGGGAAGCCATTCTTGCTTTATGTAAAAGCTCTGGACTACTCCCTCGGCGCCCTCCTCGCTCAAAAAGACGGCAATGGCCACGAGCAGGCCATTTATTATCTGAGCAGGACTCTCATAGGAGCGGAATCTCGCTACAATCCTGTTGAGAAAGAGTGTTTAGCTCTCGTCTTTGCGTTCAGAAGACACGGCATTATTTGGTTGGCCAGACCATACATGTCATCTCCAGGGTGAATCCTTTACGTCTTCTTATGACGAAGCCAGGGTCACTAATTCAAGATTGGCTAAATGGGCACTTCTGCTGTCTCAATACGACATGACCTTTATTCCTCAGAAGGCGGTCAAAGGCCAAGCCCTTGCAGAATTCTTGGCTGCTCATCCAGTTCCGGAGCATTCAAAACTCCACGAAGACATCCCTGATGAAGTCTTCGAGTCCAACGCAATTTCAGTAGAGGAAGTATGGCAGATGTTCTTGATGGAGCATCGCGAATGGGCCCTAAAGGCAAGATTATTGCCGGAGTGGGGGTTGTGTTTATCTCCCCGCAGAACCATGTTCTTCCCAGAGCATTTTCTTTGACAGAATCATGCTCCAACAATGTAGCAGAATATAATGCTCTGCTCATTGGTCTTCAGCTCGCCCATGGAATGGGGGTACGCTACCTTGAAGCTTATGGCGATTCAAAACTGATCATCAATCAGGTTAAAGGCGAATATGAAGTCCGCCATGAGGACTTGGTGCCTTATTACCATACGGCCATTGAGTTGGCTAACCTGTTTGAAGGTTTCTACATCGGGCATGTGTCTCGATCTCAAAATACCAAGGCGGACGCTCTCGCTGCATTAGCGACGACGCTAGTCTTGCCAGCCGACACCGAGTACTATCTCACAGTCGCGACCCGACACCTCGTATGCTCTAAGTATATGCTGAAAATCCAAGAGGTCCATAATGTCTCTGCAGACCTCGAGCCGAGGGATTGGCGCTTCCCTCACATTGACTATGCTCTGCACGGATTGCTCCCTGACGATCCTAAAGAAGCGGCTTCCATCAGACGAAGATCTCTCCGTTTCTATTATGATCCAACCTTGAAGACACTTTACCGTCGTTCATATGACGGTGTCCTCCTCCGTTGTCTCTCTCATTCAGAGGCACAGGAAGTGCTTAAAGAAGCACATGATGGCATTTGCGGAGCTCACCAGCCGGGTCCAAAGCTTAAAGACAGGCTGCACAGACTTGGGTATTACTGGCCGACCATGATAGCCGATGCCACCCAATATGCACGAAGGTGTAAAGCGTGCCAAGTCCATGCAGACTTCATACACCAACCTTCGGAATTGCTCCACCCTACTGCTGCTTCATGGCCATTTGAAGCGTGGGGAATTGATGTCGTAGGGCCAATCAGCCCTCTTCGGCAAGAGGTCACCGGTTTATCCTCGCAATAACCGACTACTTCTCAAAATGGGCAGAGGCCATACCGTTGGCCGAAGTCAAAACCTCCAATCTGGTTAGCTTCATCAAACACCATGTCATCTATCGATTTGGTGTCCCCAGGCGGATCATCCACGACAATGGTCCTCAATTCATAAGCCAAGGATTCTATCGGTTCTGCGATAAATACCGAATTCAGAATATGGCTTCAACAGCTTACAATCCTGCCGCCAATGGTTTAGCAGAAGCATTCAACAAGACAATCATCAAGCTGCTCAAGAAGTTTGTCTCCTCGAACAAGCGAGATTGGGACGAAAAGCTCGGTGAATGCCTTTGGGCCTACCGGACTACGGTTCGGACACCGACAGGCAATACGCCTTTCTCCCTGGTATATGGGTGCGAAGCGGTCATCCCATTGGAAATCCAGGTGCCATCATTGCGAGTAGCCCTGACTACTAAAATGACATCAGAAGACAATGATCGCCTGCGTCTTCAAGAGCTCGAAGCCCTGGACGAGAAGCGGCTGCAAGCTCAGCAACACATCGAGCTATATCAGGCTCGGATGTCAAAAGCCTTCAATAAGAAGGTTAAGCAAAGAACCTTCCAGAAAGGAGATCTGGTCTTAGCCGTCAGACGACCGATGATTATGATGCACAAGACCAAAGGCAAATTTCAGCCTAAATGGGAAGGACCGTTTGTGATAGAGACAGTCTATTCAAACGGAGCATACCGCCTTATGACTGCAGAGGGCGACCTCCTCATGATGCCAATCAATGGCAAATTCTTAAAGAAGTACTATCCTTAATCAAGGATCTTGCTCTCGATCAAGTTAACATTACACCTCTGATCGAGATCCGCGCGTCCGGAATGCGCACAAAGAGAGCCTCTCTCTTTCTCCAAGCATATCAAATCTGTTGGTAGCTGGGGGTTTGCTTAAAATCCCAAGGGACCTGCTCCCACTTGATTCCCTCTCCAGAATCACTTACCAATTCTCATCCATAGAATGGTAAGACTACATATTCCGCTGTTACGTTAACATTAAACCTATGACAGCAGTCCCCTCATTTCTCCTCATGAGAGCGAGACCTCCAAAGTCACTTACCAATTCTTATCCATAGAATGGTAGGACCACACATATTCCGCTGTTACGTTAACATTAAACCTATGACAGTGATTTACTCGTTTCTCCCCGAGAAGACGAGACCTTTTTCAAATCCAATCCGACTTTTGAACTTGGTGGCTTCTCAACCAGTTATGGCATTGCGACCTCTGAACTGGCAGATAGCCAAGTCTCATCTGTCATTGAGCTTAGTGGCGTCTTAATCGGTTATGTCATTGCGACCTCTGAACCAGTAGACAGCTAAGTCTCAATCTCGAGTCCTGTTGACATTTACAAAAGACAGGTCTCGATACTTGTTGACATTTACAAAAGACAAGTATCACCTATTTTGAGCTTGGTGGCTTCTCAACCAGTTACGTCATCGCGACCTCTGAACTGGCAGATAACCGAGTTTCATCTACCATTGAGCTTGGTGGCTTCTCAACCAGTTACGTCATTGCGACCTCTGAACTGGCAGAAAGCCAAGCCCCTATCATTGAGCTTGGTGGCGTCTCAATTGGTTATGTCATTGCGACCTCTGAACCAGCAGACAGCTAAGTCTCAATCTCGAGCCCTGTTGACATTTACAAAAGACAGGCCTCATACTTGCTGACATTTACAAAAGGCAAGTATCTTCACTCCAGCCCCGCAATGGGCTAACCTCGAGACTGGCAACATCTCAATTGGTTATGTCATTGCGACCTCTGAACCAACAGACAGTCATGTCTCATTATCCAAACAGCAGAAGTCAAAAGGAAAATTTTCTATTAAAGCCAAAAGATGGGATACATGGAGGAGCATATACAATGGCCTACAGGCGTATATGGTAAGATCGAATCCGACCACCGAGCGAAGCTAGCCTCGTTCTCCTGTCATCAGCAGCCTGGGCCAGCGCCTGTGATCTCAGCTCAGCCTCATCGAAGTCCACCGCCTGAGCCAGACGAGCCTCGACCTCCGCCAAAGTCGCCCTCTGTGACGACTCCTGCCGCGCCAGTTCCTCACTTCGAGCCCTGAGCTGCTCAAGCCGCGCAGTCTCTTCATGACGCATCTGTGTAGCTTTGGATAAGAGGAGATTTGCCTTCCGGATCATCTCTTCGGCCCTCTTAACCTTATCTTCGGCATCAAGAAGAACACTGGTGGAAGCGTCAATTGCACTCCCAACCTCTACTTGCTCTGTCTCCAAGGACTTCAAGTCAGAAGAGAAAGGCTCTCTTTGTGTGTACTTTGAATACGAAGATCTTGATCAGAGGTGTAGTGTTAACTTGTTCATGAGAATGATCCTTGATTAAGGATAATACTTCTTTAAGAACTTGTCATTGATCGGCATCATGAGTAGGTCGCCATCTGAAGTCATAAGGCGGTATGCTCCGTTTGATTAAACTGTTTCTATTACAAACGGTCCTTCCCATTTAGGCTGAAACTTGCCTTTGGTCTTGTGCGTCATAATCATCGGTCGTCTGATGGCTAAAACCAGGTCTCCTTTCTGGAAGACCCTCTGTTTGACCTTTTATTGAAGGCTCTTGAGATTCGAGCTTGATATAGCGCGATGCGTTGCTGAGCTTGTAGTCGCTTCTCATCCAGGGTTGAAGACGCAACCGATCATTGTCTTCTGATGTGATCTTAGTCATTAGAGAGATTCGTAATGACGGCATCTGGATTTCTAATGGGATGACTGCTTCGCACCCATATACCAAGGAAAAAGGCGTATTGCCTGTCGGTGTTCGAACCGTAGTCCGGTAGGCCCAAAGACATTCACCAAGCTTTTCGTCCCAATCTCGCTTATTCGAGGAGACGAACTTCTTGAGTAACTTGATGATTGTTTTACTGAATGCTTCCGCCAAGCCATTAGCGGCGGGGTTATAGGCGGTTGAAGCCACATTATGAATTCGGTATTTGTCGCAGAACCGGTAGAATACTTGGCTTATGAATTGTGGACCGTTGTCGTAGATGATCCGTCTAGGGACACCAAATTGATGAATGACATGGTGTTTGATGAAATCAACCACATTAGAGGTTTTGACTTCAACCAGTGGTATGGCTTCCGCCC
Source organism: Agave tequilana (assembly GCA_038442645.1). Classification (NCBI taxonomy): domain Eukaryota; kingdom Viridiplantae; phylum Streptophyta; class Magnoliopsida; order Asparagales; family Asparagaceae; genus Agave; species Agave tequilana. The sequence continues at coordinate 31,977 of JAVJIF010015302.1, read as the reverse complement.
ATTTTGAAAAGTAATCGGTTATTGTCAGGATAAACCGGTGACCTTTTGTCGAAGAGGGGCTAATCGGCCCTACGGCGTCTATTCCCCATGCTTCAAATGGCCATGAAGCAACAGTCGGGTGGAGCAAGTCCGAGGGCTGGTGTATGAAGTCCGCATGAATCTGACATGCTTTACACCTTCGTGCATATTGGATGGCATCGGCTATCATGATCGGCCAATAGTATCCAAGCCTATGCAATCTGTCTTATGTTTCGGACCTGGCTGATGAGCTCCGCACAAGCCGTTGTGTGCTTCTTAAGCACTTCATGTGCCTCTGAATTGGAAAGGCAATGGAGGAGGACACCGTCGTATGAACGACGATAAAGTGTCTTCAAAGTTGGATCATAATAAAAACGGAGAGACCTTCGTCTGATAGATGCTGCTTCTTTAGGATCGTCTGGCAGCAGACCATGTAGAACATAATCGATGAGAGAAAATCATCAATCTCTCGGTTCAAGATCCGTGGAGACATTATAGACTTCTCGGGTTCTTAGCATATGCTTAGAGCATACAAGATGTCGAGTTGCGACTGTGAGGTGGTACTCGGTGTCGGCTGGCAAGGCTAGTGTTGTTGCTAATGCAGCAAGGGCGTCCGCCTTGGTATTTTGAGATCGAGATATGTGCCCGATGTAGAAACCTTCAAACAAATGAGCCAATTCGATGACCGTGTCATAATAAGGCACCAAGTCTTCGTGGCGAACTTCATATTTGCCTTTAACCTAATCAGTTTTGAATCACCGTAGGCTTCAAGGTAGCGTACCCCCCATTCCATGGGCGAGCTGAATACCAATGAGCAGAGCATTATTTTCTGCTATATTGTTAGAGCATGACTCTGTCAGGGAGAATGCTCTGGGAAGGACATGATTCTGTGGGGAGATAAACACAACCCCCACTCCAGCAATAATTTTGCCTTTAGGGCCCATGCGCGATGCTCCATCGAAGAACATCTGCCACACTTCCTCCTCTGAGGTTACATTGGAGTCGAAGACTTCATCTGGAATATCTTCGTGAAGTTTTGAATGTTCCGGGACTGGATGAGTAGCCAAGAACTCTGCAAGGGCCTGACCTTTAACCGCTTTTTGAGGGGTAAAGATCATGTCGTACTGAGACAAAAGAAGTGCCCATTTAGCCAATCTTGAATTCAGCGATCCTGGCTTTGTCATGAGGAGACGCAGTGGGTTCACTCTGGAGATGACATGTATGGTTTGGCCGACCAAATAATGTCGCGTCTTCTGAACAGCAAAGACGAGGGCTAAACACTTTCTCGATAGGATTATAGCGAGGTTCCGCCCCTATCTGAGTCATGCTTAGATAATAAATGGCTTGCTCGTGACCATTGTCGTCCTTTTGAGCGAGGAGGGCACCGAGAGAATAGTCCATTGCTTTTACATAAAGCAAGAATGGTTTCCCTGATGTAGGGGCGACTAAGACTGGAGGGTTTGTGAGATACCTCTTGATGTCTTCATAAGCTTCCTGACAAGCTTGATCCCATACGAAGGAAGCACCCTTTCTCATGAGTCGGGTGAACGGCTGACAACGACCTGAGAGATTTGCAATGAATCTTCTAATATAAGCCAGTTTGCCTTGCAAGCCTCTAAGCTCTTTGAGGTTTCTCGGTGGATGCATGCTGTGAATAGCTTTGACTTTGTCTGGGTCAAGATGAATCCCTTTTGATGTAACAATAAATCCAAAGAACTTGCCACTTGACACTCCCAAGAAGGATTTTGTCGGATTCATTTTCAGCTGATGAGCTCGCATTATGTCGAACATCGTTCTGAGATTACGAAGATGGTCATCCTTATTGCGCTTTTGACAGCAATGTCGTTGACATAGCATTCCACCGTTTTTCGAAGATGGTCGCGGAAGATTGTACTCATTCCCCAATGGTGTTCGGAACGAAATATGCTTCTCATCGTCGGGGTACATTTTAATTTGATTATACCGTGAAAAGCCGTCCATGAAAGACATTCTTTCGAATCCACACGTGTTGTCAATCATGACATCGGTGATGGGCAGTGGGAATCCGTCCTTAAGCCGTATTGAGATCACGGTAGTTTATGCTGATCCGTATTTTTCCGTTCTTCTTGAGGACGGGGACGATGTTAGCTACCCAATCTGGATGTTGTTCCTTCCGGATGAAGCCACATGCGATGAGCTTGTGAACTCCGGCTTCAATAGCTTCCATAATGTTTGGGCGAAACCGACGTTGTTGCTGCTTGATCGGCTTGGCGTCGGGCTTGATATTCAGACGGTGCACGGCTACTTGCAAATCAAGTCCGGGCATGTCTTCGTAGCTCCATGCGAAGACGTCTATATACTCCTTTATGAGTATTATCAATTCTTCCTTTTCTGTAAGTGATAGGCTTTTACTTATAAAGATGGGCTTAGGGTGGTCTTGATTACCCAAGTTGATCTGCATCACCTTATCTTCAGTAGGTGGCTCGCGCAGTTCGAATCGCTTTTCCCATTGGAGGTGTAATTGCTGAGCCCATGGTTCCTCGTTAGTAGCCTCTGCCGGCTCCAATTGACTGCTTGAAGTCATATTAACAGTGAGGTTCTCAAACATCATTCCCACGCTGACGTCTGAGTCCCACTCGGAGGATGAGGCTGAGTGTGATGGAATTGGTTCATCGTCTGTAAATTGAACCGTTGCTGACGATGTGGGTGTAACGTATCCCAACCCCCTGCGTGTACTATCATAGTAATTTGCAGGCTTTCCTTTTGGCACAAAGTTACGCAGCAAGCTCCGCGTTCTTTTCCAAAATTCAGGCCTTCTCCATGCTTTAGGTCATATCCCATTTTCTTCATAATATGGCGCGCTGGCCGCGCGTAATGGAAGAACTGTGGAGTATCTGAATCTGAACTTGAATCCGCAGCTGTGGGTCCCCGTGGTTGAGTTCTACCGAAGATTATCGGTAACTGACCTTGTTTGGACGGAGGGATCACTAGCGTGGTCCCTTCTATAGCTTCCATAGGTGTGCTGGCCGCACTCGGCTTATGTAGGGGCATATGCAGAGAGCTATCTGTAATGGATTCGAATAGCCCAACACTCGCAGGATAATCAAAAAAAATATTATCATTAATTACCCATTCACCTTCATCCTCTGAAGGAGTATTACATAGGGGATTATTGAGACATGCTATAATTGGTTCACCAATCAGAATAGCTGGCATGCCTGCTTCGGATTCTGAATCCGCCTCATTGCCACTTTCATCATCGTCCGGCAATGGTTCTTTGGATGCTTCACCGGTCTCTTGATACAGGAGAGCGTCGGTGAAGTAATTCTCCACCCCTTTGAATGGTTGCTTTTCAGCAAAGACAGTTCGTACTGTCGCGTCATCTTCAACATATTTGAAGCATTGGTGCAGAGTAGAGGGAACGATCCAGTTGGCATGGATCCATGGTCGTCCTAGCAGCAGGTTATATGACGTGTCAGCGTCAATGACATAGCATGTCACTTCTGACTTCAGGCTTCCGATTCTGCAACGGAGTCGGATTTCCCAAGTGGGTGACTGCTCCTGCATTGAAATCGTATATTGTAGTGGTGGTTGCGGACAACCTATATAGTGGTATATCGAGGAAGTAAAGTAACCTTTGGGGATGATGCTAAGTGCGGACCCCGGGTCGACTTGTACTCTTTCAATATACGTTGAACCGATATATCCGGTGTAGTACAGAGGTCGATCGTGCTTGTTATCTTTGAGAAGCATATCTTCCACTGTGAAGGTAATAGCGGGCACCTTTGCTTGTGGTTACATTCCGGGCAAGAAGACTGAGCGTCATCTTTAGGGGCTTCTGGCATATAGGTCAGGAATGATTCTGAATTAGCCAGGGCGTCCCTAAGTGCTTCTCTTGTCTCTTTTGAGAGACGAAGGAGCTCGTGTATGGTAATACGAGCTGGGATATTAGCCAGCTGGGCCAATATGTCAAAACGAAAGGGCGTATCAAGCCCTGGGCCTGAAGGCTTCTTCAGGACATGGTCGAACCGGACCTCTTTAGGCTTCTCTTTTCCCTTGGTTGGAATTGGAGTGGGTGCTGGCATTTATACTGACGTTGTTTGCTGTTGTATCTCGTCAGTAGACTTGTCATACTGCCTTAAGTATGATTTTCCAGATCGGGTGCCCGTCGGCTGAGGTACATCAGCCTGCGTCATGCAAGCATGCTTTTCTCCTTCTGAATCAGTGAGGGAAGCTGACGTAAGATTGCCATCGTCCGGCCGGACAGAGATGACATTGCAAGATTTGCCCTTTGACTTGGGCCTCTTTGAATCCCACTGCATGTCTTGGACGAGGTCTGGGTGTATCCACATGACTTCCTCTGTTTCCAATGTTAAGGGAACAAGACCCTTATTATCTTGAGTTTTGGCTGGAGGATGCTTGACTTCCAACCGTGGCGCAGGGACTGAATAAGTCCCGTCAGGAACTGTGACCTTTGGGGTTTTGCCGAACTCGAGGGTCACCATATTGGCAGTGACTTTCTTCTGTTCTGTCTTCAATGTCAGAACCCCGGCATCAACCAAGGCTTGAATTCTCTCTTTGAGGACATAGCACTTGTCAGTAGGACGGTGAATCATCCTATGGTAGAGACAGTATTTGGGGTCGTCGGTGCGTCCTATCTCATTGGGACGCCGAGCATCTAGTAGCTTAATTTTATTCCCTTATGGAGCAGATGGAATATCGTGACCACCTGATCGTCTTTGAAGGAGTACTGTTTTGGAGAAAACTTAGGCTCCTGATTGTTGAAACCGCTCTTCTTGGCCTTCGACTGCACGTCCCCGGACAATTCCACAGACATAGTCTCTTTCCCTTTAGCTTGAGAAGACTGCGGTAGATCGCTATGTCCTTTACTGTTCGTACCCCTTTTCCCTCTAGGGGTGGATGATTCGAACTTTTTAGCTGACTTTTGGCTATCTCAGCTTGTTCGACCAATTCTTTCCACGTGTGGGCCTTGACAACCCCCATGCGAACTTCTACCTGATCCAAGAAGTTGTGCCTGCACGTCTATAAGAGTATGGGTAATGGCATCCCTGCTGGGCACATCAAAGACAGGTTTCTGAATCGCTCAATGTAGTCATGGACAGGTTCGCCCTTCTTCTGCACGGTGGAGAGGAGCTTGTCCATGGTTACCTCGGTATCGTCCTCATAGAAACGAGAGAGGAATCGGGTCTCCAGGTCGATCCAGGAATTGATAGAGCCCGGAGGGAGACTTCGGAACCAGTCAAACGCTACCCCCTTTAAGGTGCCAATGAACAGCCTAGCCATAATGGCGTCGTTGCCTATAATATTACCAGTCTGAGACCGAAAATAGTAGATGTGCTGATTTGGCGAGCTCTTACCATCATACGTATGCAATGTTGGTGGTTTGAACTTCGACGGGTATGACACTGAATCCCACTCCAGTGGGTAAGGACGGACTGCCCCTACTTTCTTTAATTCATCCCTCTGAGTTAGGGATGCAATTTGAGCTTGGAGGCTTTTAAGGACTTCGACGTCTAAAGAAGAACCCTCCTTGGATTTCTCCGTCTTTGGCTGATCGTTGCTAAAATGTTCCTCCTCATCATGATTGCTCCTGGCATCATTGTCATTCCGATTGCTGAGGAGTTGAGCAAACATCTGTTGAATGTTGTCTAGAGCTTCTTGTTGGGCTTTGGAAGTTTGCTCCTGAGCTTCCAAACGCCGACGGAGGTCGTCGTTAAGATTATCAGCCATGTTGACTGATGCTCTGACTGTTCGCACTGAGCTAACTGTCGCCGAAGAGGCATACCCACTGTCTTCGTCTTCTTCATCCGACGACTGAGGTGATCTCTTGGGCTCCGGCGAGGCTAGGGCCGTTGAGGAGGAAGGCTGTTCATAATTATAGAGTATCGCCGCCCTAGATCGGGTGTTTCGGAAAACGCCTTCTTCACGCACCAAGACTTTGCCTAAGCCTGGACTGTAATCTGGATCTGGGGAGCTATAGGGAGTGTTGTCGGATGCTTGTCTGCCCCTGCGCAGCTCTTGTCCTCTTCCAGTCATGTTGGCGGATGCGAAGGGTAGATCTCGCGAGACGCCTCTTTTGCGATGCTTCCTCGGGGCCTGTACCAACAATCGATCAAAAACTGATCGTCGTCCTGGAGGAGTGGCGGGGATTGGTCCCAGCCGGTAATGGACCGAGTGAAGTGTCACCAACTGACATCCCACTTGTTGACAACAGGAAGAGGAGGTTTGTTTATTTGTCAACAATTCCCGCAAATCAGACCCGCTTGGGCCTAAACAATCCAGCGCAGAGGCTCTTATGGATCGTATATGGGACACTGTCTTGTTCTTTTTATCCCCGCAGAAGGGATTAGCACTGAATAGTGCTTCAGTTCTAGCTTCGCCACAAAGCGCAAGCTTAGCGCCTGACGAACTGGAGAGCGGAGCATGCTGCGGTGCTTTACCCGCTATGCTGCTGCGAAGGCAATTAGCCTTAGATGGTACTTTGGCTCTAGCTTTGCGGTTATAAACCCTACGCGTACGCTGTGGTACAGTAGCTTCGCTAATAAGAGCGAGGCCAGCGCGAGGCGTTGCTGCTCTTGAATTGGGCGACGGTATGATTGCCGTCGTGACTTCGTGATTAGCAGTATTGCTGGAGCAGACAGGCATCTTGCCTTTTTCTTCGCGAGAGAGGCACGGTTTTGGCGTAACTACGCCTGAGGCTTCGGCCAGAGACTTCTGTTTAGGCCTCCACATCTGCTTTGGCAGAGGATACTTAGGTTCGCAAGGAACCTGATTAGCCACACGCGAGGCTGAAGGGTGCTGGCAGAATTCTGCTTCTGGTTCCTGCCTCGGAACCTTGGTCATGGAGATCTTTCTATGCTTCCGTGCTCGAAGCATTAGACCACCCTCAGAGAGGACTTCTTCAAATCATCCTTGGTCAAATTGAACGACCAGATTCTCGAAAGTGAAGGACTTGGACTGCGGGCGTGCTTCCTTGTTGCGCCAGAGAATCGCAGTAGGTTCGCAGAGAACCTTTTCCGTCTCCGCAGAGACTTTCCTTGAAGATTTAGCCAGAGAGGCTCTGGCTGCACCGGCTTTTCTGAATTCAGAGTTAGACCCGAAGGTCTGTTTGTTGCATTGCGACACCTGATTCTCAGCAGTGGAGAATTTGCTCCCCAACGGAGTCGCCACCTTGTTTTCTATTGATTTGCAAAAGGGGAAAACTTACAATAAAAAGAGTTTGAGGAGCTAAATTACAAGTATTCGTAAAAAGATTACAAGTAGATCTACTCAGAGATTCTGGAGAAGTGTACCGATAGGAGTCTGGTCAGCGCGTGACCACTTTGTCCCTTTGACGATGCGAGCGATGAGATTCCCTTCTCGCCTGGTTCGGAGAATCAGAGAACAGAAGGTGGTAGAACCCTCTTGCTACTTCTCAAAACCGTCTTCAATTAGAAATTCCTTCTCGCCTGGTTCTGAAAATTTTCTTGAGAAGAAAGTATTAGGGTATCAGCACCCTGAATAGAGAAGCAATTCTCTAAAAGTCTCTGAATTCAAGAGCGCACGGTGCGTCGTGAAGAAGCCTCTGCTTGTGGAGTCTTCTCTCTTGCGTATATGCCTCCTCTTGTGCGTCTGTACGTGGTCTCTCCTTCTCTGGAGGTGGTCCTCTATTTATAGGGAGAGCAAGGTCATAATCGTCCCTTGTAAGTATAGAAACAGATTGAATCGAATCTGTTTAAATCTAGAAAGTAGCCTTGCTGCGAGGCTAGGATCAGCTTCTGCGAAGCTAGAAATGGTAGGTCGGTTGATCCTCTCGATCTGTCTTGATCCTTTCCATATCGTTGGAGGATTTTCCCTGATCTTCTTACTCGTTTTAGAAGAATCAAGAGATTACGGCAATCAACTGCCAAATTTGATCACAGATTTGATCTTGATTGGATTTGATCTCAATCCTGATTAGATTTAATCCTGATTAGATCCGATCTCATCTGGAGATTTGATTGGTCAAAGGTTGACCATAGCAGACCAGCAGCGGCGATGCCCGCTTTGAACTCACAACGGAGCTGGAGGCAGTATCTGGCGAAGTCAGAGGAAGGCTTTTCGGCGGAGCTAGATGTCATCTGTTGCGACGCTATCATATACCCTTTCTGCGCAGTTGTGAATGGCTTCAGGGCGAAGCTGACTTCCTCTGGCGAAGTTGCTCTTTGACAGTTTAGGCGAAGCTATAAGTTAGCTTCCTGGCGGAGCTTTGAATGGCTTCAAGACGAAGCTGAATGATCTTAGCCTCTCAAGCGAGGCTATCCCTTTGGGCTCATGTGATGCTAAGTGCTAGCATCTTAGACCTGCTGAGGTCTGTTTAGAAACAATCCGGGTTCACTGTCTGCTTGCTGGATCAGTGGAGTCCAAGTTGCTTCCCTGTCCCTCGGAGATGGGTGAAAACTAGTCTTCAGCTCGTCTGTTACTTGCCTTTTGTAAATGTCAACAAGTTTAGATATTGTTCAGACCAATAAGAATCTTGTCTTTTTAAGTGTCAACACTTACCTGGGGCCTAGGACTTCAAGTCAATTTTCACTTTCTTGAGCACTTTTGTTAACCCTATCCAGTAACCAATGTTGCTCTTACCTTTCATCAAATTTCACACAAAAGCATGTGCAAGATTCACTTTGATGTTCTTCTTAAGAGCATACAGGAGAAGTATGTCATCACTATTCACCTCGTCAAAGCGTCCTCCTTGAGGCAAAACATTATGCATGATGATCTTAATTAGCCATAATTCTACTTTGTGGTATCAATAAAGAAGCATTTAACTATATGTTCATTCTATAAATGGCCATACCTTTTGCCAAGCAAGAATTTTCTTGTCTCATCCACATCCCAACCAAATCGAAGGAACTACCAAAGAACTTCATCCCATTATCTGGGAGAAGATAAACTTTTTCAATTAAGGTAGGGGTGAGAACAAACTTGGTTCCATCAATTAAAACAATAAGTTTTAGATTTTCTTCTACTCCATTGCATGTTTGCATAGAACTTTCCCACAAGATTGAGATACCAAGACAGTTTTTCTTTCAAGAATATAAAAGTGCTATACTAGCACACATATCACCAATACCGTATGTTTGAAGAGAATCGAAATCTACATACCTCCCAAGACAGACTTTTTTTGGATTGAACAAGTTCATGAATGTCTTAGCTTTGGGGCTTATGAAACCACTCAAACTTAGATCTCCTTCTTTGATGAGACTCTCAAGATCGATGTCACCGCGAAAGTCTAATTCTTCAGTTTCTTCATCTTCAGCGACCTCCTCCTCTAAATCAAGTTCTCTCTCACATTTTTCCTCTTTCCTTTCTCTCTATTTCTGATGTCCTCAAGATCACTCCTTACAGTGATAGTGCGATTGGTGGAAGTTCTCTTAGCCGTAGGAGTCCTTTTTGAAGAACACCATTCATCTTTTCTCAAGCTGTCACTTTCGCCGTTCCCTTTCTTGTTTACAAGTAGGTTCACTCTCACCATGGTGAAAGATTGGGTGGGGAGATGGGTTTGGTTAGGATTTAGGAAATTTGAGAGTGAACAGAGAATTTTAAAAAATTTGGGGTACGATTGGAGATGAAATTTGGGAAAGAATGGGTAAAGATGAGGCAATGGGTGGTTAAAAGGTAAAAAGTATGCTTCAGTTGGGTTGACCTACAAAGCTAGGGGGTCGATCCGAATGATTTCTTTCAAAAAATTTTAACTCAAAGTTCAACCGTCAATTCAATCGATCATTAGCTTTCAGCGATTAACCTTGGTAATTGTTTCTTGTGATGGTATTCCATCACTTAGAGAATGGATAGGTGATAAAGTAGAATCTCTTAGAGAATTGATATGTGATAAATCTAATCATTTAGAGAGTGGATAGGTGGTAAATTCTAATCACTTGGAAGAAGTTGATTAATGGTAAAGTCCTATCACTAAAGAAGTGGAATGGTTGTAAAGCCTATCATTTGATTAGTGGATGATTTATGCTTCTACTTTGAAATTAAGTATTTGTAAATGTTTATACTTTTACCAATGGGTTGAAATTCTAAGGAGAAGGCCTCTAAGTAGTGGAGTAAGCCGGTTAGTGGCCTAACCACTATACATCGCTGTGTCACCATCTACTTATCTCTCTTACTCTTTTATCCACTTATTTAATTGCTTTCTGCTTGTGTTGATTATGTTGCTACACTTGCGTTATCCAATCATAGTTGGGTTTCATTCATATTAGGTAAATAGTTATAGATAAACCTATTCATCCTCCCTCTAGGGTTGCTATATGGTTTTTACAAATATCTACATTTCAACTACTTAAAGAAAAAAATCATTTCGAAGAGGAAACATGAACAACAAAACAATGACCTTGAAGACACAAATTTGAGAGGCTGGCGAGATGACAAAGAATCCACAATCAATGATTAGGGGGAGGGACACAGCTTTGGCTAAAAAAACACTCATCATCACCAAATCGAGCTGCTTTAGGGGGAGGGATTTGTGAATGGGTGGGAAGGGACTTGAGAATGGGGGGAAGGACCTCAAGCTTTCACCTTCTGGGATCAAAAGAATCCCAAATTAGTCAGATCCACATAGCAATTTGAACCCAACAACCCTCCAAACGAAAAGTGAGCTTAGGGTTCCTTTTCGTGGCAAAATTAGAGCAAGCGGCTTGTTTGTAAGTATTCGTATGGGTTTCCAATTCTTGGGCCAAACATGGCTTGACTTTGGGCGCATGGATTCCAAAATTGAGTGTTCATTATCTTTGATTGTGGATTTAAAATCAGAGATTTTGAGCTCGATTTCAGAAGAATCCCTGACACTCTCATATTCAAAACCGACCGAAGGGAGGTTTTCTCCGATGACTCCTTCACAAATTTTATCCGTTTGTCCGTCCGTCTCCCCTCTCTCTCGCTCTCTGCCTCTCCCTCCCTCTTCTCTTCCCCTTTCTGGCTCTCCACCTCTATCATTTTCCTCTCCCTCCTCTTCCCGCTCTGCCTCCCCTCTTCCCCTCTCCCCTCTCCCCCTCTCTCTAGCTCTCATTTCCCCTCCCTCCCTCTCCCCCCCTCCACTTTCCGCCCCCCTCTTCCCCTCTCACTATCACCGCCGCTGTCGATCGGTTTCCATCGCCCAATGGCGGTATGCTAGTTTATCAAAACTGAAAGAAGGGAGATTTTCTCTCGTGACTCCTATACAAAATTTGTCCGTCCATCTTTATCCACGCGTGAGAGAGAGCAGCTCCCACTCCTTCACCTCGCTCATTTGACGTCGCCGCCTAAGCTCCCCTCCCCCTTCTCTTTCCCCTCCTCCTTCTCCCCCTCCTTTTCCCTCTCTGCTCGCAACCGCACCCCTCTGTTTTTCCCTCTCTCATCTCTCTCTCCCCCTCCCATCTCCACCCTCCTCTTAACCTCTCACCGCCGTCCCTTCTCGTCGTGACCACCGTCGGTCGGTTTCTTATCGTCGATAACAGTATATTAGCTATTTTTTAGGCTTTCTCTTCTTAGAGTGCCCACTAGAATTGGGTTATCGCTCTATCATTCTCTCCACTCTCATTCTCTGCCTTCTTTTTTGAGCTCTTGCTGTCTTCATCAACAAGATCTTATACTTTTTGAAGATGAAGGTCCTCAAAAAAAATTTCCCAAACATCTCCAAAAAATTCCTAAAATTCTCAAAGCTTCCTCTACTACAAACTCTTTTCATCTTGAAGTTGCTCGCTCTCATTTTGCTGCATAAGAGCATCTCCAACGCTGCCCTGCATTTTGCAGGGCAGCTTGAAGAATATTCTAAGTGGGGAGGGGGGATGGAGGGCACTCCAACGCACCTTACAAAAGAAATTTTTATTTAAAGTTATTTTAATAAATAGTATAGTTTAAACTAATTAATAAACTTAAATAATACTAATTATTTTTTCACAAAAAATATACTGTTAGAAATGCTTCGCCGAGACCTTTTAAACGAGACTAATATTGAATATCTTTGAAGTTAATTTTAAATTAATTTTTAAATTTAATTAAAAATATTAATTTTCAAATAAGCAAAAACATGAGGATCTATTTAACCCGCCGAAAGAAACTACAAATAGAAATACAAAAATTACATTACATGCGAAAATAAGATAACAATAGCCTAGTAACCTGGTAGGTCATCTCCATAGCCACATATACCTTGCTAATATCCTGACGGACCTCAGAATATCCTCCGTAGTCGTACGACGAAAAACCACCAACTTGAAAATCACTACTATTTTCGTTAATGATTTCCTGTTTTTTCCTTTCAAAGCATGCATGTTCTCTCCTATAAGCAATCTTATCTAAATCAATCGTCAATATTTCCCTATCCTCGCGATCATGCTTAACGATGAAGGAATGTAATTTTCTTTTCAAATTCGATGTATTTCAACCTTTGATGTATTGCAAGTTCAATATTATTCTCATTTTGCAAAAAAAAATAAGGATATAATAAAATAATAATATATTTAAAATAATATTTAAAATATTCAATATTTGTCTTATTACGAAGATATCAGTGAGACATTTCCAATGATATAAAATTTTAATTAAAAATACTGATTTAAATAATTAGTTTATTTATAATAAAGGATACATTAAGTATTTTAAAAAGTCACATGGGATTGTAAAAATAAAATTGGAACTAATAAAAATGAATAGTAAAATGAAAGGAGCCTATATTTGGCACCACCAAATTGATTAACACATCCATCAAAATATTACATGAGTGCCATTATTTTTTTTGGATACTTTTACTTCCCAAAAAAGTCCAAAATACCTCTCTTCCTTCCCCCAATTTGCCTTGTCCGATGAGCCTCCTCCTTCCTCGGGTTGTAAGCACTTCTGAGCGATTCACACAACCTTTTCGTATTGTGGTGTCTGCGCGTGCATAAGCCCTCGAGCATATTGTCCTCGAGCATATTGTCCTGCATCAATGCCACATCGAGCCCATGAGCCAACGCCATCGGCTACGCCAGTTACCTGCTGTTCTTCACATATGAAGTGGGCGTCTTCGCCCAGACTGTTGCTTAGTTTCGGTATGTAGAACGAAGCGGCTACCATTCATAAAGGTGTCATTAGATCAATTGCTGGACTAATCTTCGAGGCCTAGCTGGGGAGGTTTGAGTTTGAATCAGAGTGGGACGTTGCAAGTTTGAGAGCACTTGTGGTGTGTTTCTTGTAGGGATAAGTGCCTCTTCGAAAGTCTCACGTGAGCCTCATTGTCGCGACCAAATGCCAAGCATCAGCATCCATCTCGATGATGAGATCTATCGATCGATTGCTTGTTCTATCACAAAAGCACAGCCACTCAGATGGATGCTTGAATAATCCCACAACACGAAATGGCGACGGGAGGCGGCGGATGGCGGCGAAGCAAAAATGAGAGGGAAGGAGGAAGTGGGGGGGTTATTTTAGCTATTTTTGAAAAATTGGTCGGTACTTGGTGGGTGCCTTTATCAATTTTGAGAGTGTCATAATTTGCTGGGTACGTTAATCACTTTTGTGGGTGCCAATATCTGCTCCTCAAAATGAAGGGTGCTCTCCAAATTCGCCAGCTCTTTCCAAATTGTAGGGCAAATGAGCTCTCTCCAAAATGGAGGGGGAAATAGAGGACGGTTAGAGTGATTCCCCCATCAAAAATGAAGGAATGGAGGGTCATTGGAGATGCTCTAAAGGAAACCCAAATTGCAATTTTCATTCGGACGTGCTGTTGGGTTCAAATTGCTTGGCGGATCTGACTTATTTGGGATTCTTTGGTCCTAAAAAGTGTTAATATTTTGTCTTGTTTTTCAAAAAGAGATGATGATTCAAGAAATCCAATTGAGTTAGAGAAGACGATGACTTGAAACAGAAGAAGCAAATTAAGATGAAACAGTTTCTTTTCAGACGACTGCGAGTTTTTTATTTAGGAGGAGTATGATTTAATTCCTATTCAATGAAGGTTTGTTTCTAAAGATTTAAAGGGTTTAGAATCCTTTTAGATCAAAAAGATCAATTCCTAAAAGGATTGATCAAGATTTTTCAACCATCCAAAGGCCAAGATCATCTCATAGTCCAAATAGGAGTTGTATTGTAAAATCTTATAAATAAAGGTTAAAATCAAGCATTGTAATTGTCATAACCAAACAAGTCTCAAGGAGTTTCTACAATAGAGAATCTCAAACAAAGGAGACCAGAGGAAGCCAAGAAAGAGAGGAGCAAATTGAAGGTGTATGGAGAAAAGGTAATATTCTTGTAATCTAGGATTAGATTCAAGTGAAAAGTGAATACTCTTGTTGCATCAAAAGAAAAGTTAGATCTCTTTATATCAAGTCTATTAATAATGCTCTCTCAAGTTACTCTCCCCGTGGACGTAGGCCAAGTTTGAGTCGAACCACGTTAAATTCTTATGTTCTTTCTTTATTACTCTTTTATCTAGGTATTACTAGTTTGCTTTACATCAAGCTTACATCAAGCTTTCTTTTTAAGTACTGTTCATATTGCCAAGTTCTGCTAACGTTAATCCTGAGAGTCACAATAATTGTTATCAGAGCATATCAATTTCGCAACAAAAAGTGAATTTTTGAGGTCCCTCACCCAATTCTCAAGTCCCTCCTCATTCACAAGTTCCTTCCCCCAAAGTAGCTCGATTTGTTAAGTGTTATCTAAGCCAAAGCTTTGTATCTCTCCCCCCAAATCATTGATTGTGGGTTTTTTTTGTCATCTCGGCAGCCTTTTGCTTTAATATGCACATCTTCAAAGTCAATGACCTTGAAAATCATGTTTAGCTGATGAAGACTATTAGTTTCTCTAATCATTCTTAACTTGCTTTCTTAACTGTGGATATGACCTTGAAAATCATTTTTAATAGTAGTATAATTAAAGATTATGTATAAGGTTAAGATTCCTCCTTTGAAAATCATGTTAGGAGATAATGTGCCCTAGATTATTTGTCATTTTATTATTATGTAAATTGAACTCTAGATTGTGTTCAAATTATAGTGTAGTGTGCCCTAGTTTATTTCATTTCGGTATCATGTAAATTGAACCCTATAACGTGTAAAGACTTGGGCACCATCCCAAAAGATTAGCCTTTTAGGTGGAGTTGCCCAAATCCTTATACACCCCCCAATAAGACCATCCCTATGTCTAGCCGATGTGGGACTATTTGTTTGAACCCACCTCAGCATAATGTGCTTGCTTTGAACTTCATGTTATGATATAATGTCCCTAGTGTATAAGCTTAAGAATTCCTTTGAAAACCCTGTTAGTATTATGTAAATTACCCATTGCCTGATCTTTTATGTTAGTAATCAAGTTAGCATCATGGCATTAGTTTCACTATTTTATGCCTGATCGTTTATGTTAGTAAGCAACTAAGCATCTTAGTATCATGGCATTAGTTTCACTATGTAATGACTGATCTTCTACGTGTTTCATGAATTCTTGTTAGTGGTGGTTTGCATAACTTTTCTTCACTATTATGATGAATTCTTCACAAAATTCTTGTTAGTGGTGGTTCCATATGATTTCAGTTTTCTTGTATTAGAATCCTAAATTTATGTCCTGCACAATTTATCTACATATATCTCTATCCTACATGTTTCTTTCAATGTTTCATCTTTTGATTCTCTCTGTGCTTTGTTTTTCAAATTTCTGTTGTTGACCTTCAAAAAATTGTTGAAAGTTTTGGTATTCACAGTTTCTCCTGTTGACTTATCTGGGTTTCAGCTTAAACAGATTTGATGTTCAGTTCTTTGCTTTTCAATAATTTATAAATTTCTAGTATGAATTTTCAAAAAAAATTTTTTTGAAAAGACGCTCACAGTTAACTGCCAGACTACACACACCCCCTATTAACATATCCAACACAGGGAGCAAACCCAGTGACCAGACCAGCGGGCCACCGGCGGGGGGACGAGTTGTTAAATTTTGAGAGTTTCACTGATGGTTGTTGAATATTATTGGTAAATTTATATTGGGAGAGAGGAGATAGAGGAGATGGAGGAGATGGAAGAAAATAGCACAGAGATCGGACGACAAAGGAATAAGGAACGGCGCATGGAGGAGGCAAATTGTGCTCCCGGTCGACCTCCCCGTCGACCGGTGGAGGAGGCCGGTCAACCGGCCCGGTCGACCGGCGTGCACGAGTGTGCACAGGTTGGAGCGGTCGACCGGCCCCGGTCGACCGACTGAAGTGGCCTCGCTCTCTGGTTGGCGCGGTCGAGCGGGCCGGTCGACCGTGGCCTTGGTCGGTCGACCGGCGGTCGACCGACGGACGCGGCTGGAGTTTCCTTTTAGGATTCGAATTTCTTTTCTGATTGGGATTGAATCCAACCTGGGTTTCCATAAACTCAGGGACTCTGTGGCTATAAATAGAGGTTAGAGCCCTCATGTATTGTATCCCTGAAAATCCCTCAAGAATTCTCTCTTGTATTAGTTGTATTGATTGTTGAATCAATAAGATCTCTCTCTCCCTTACCCCGAGGACGTAGGCACGTTGGCCGAACCTCGTTAAATTTATGCTTTGATTGTTTTTTTCTCTATTGGTGGTTGTTCCTGCTGCGTTGGTTGTTTCTCCAGCTGAATCGAGTTTCCGCCAGAAGGGCAGATTTCTCAAGATCAAGTGGTGGCTGTTGTGTCTTTTCTTTCGCGAACCGCTGCGCACAACGAGTCGGTGTCTGGGGGGCACAATAAGTGGTATCAGAGCATCCCAAGTTCGACGTGGGATCATCTGTTAATTCAAGGGCATCAGTAGATGTTTGGCGGAGATCGTGTGTCGATCTCAGAGTGGCGTTGGGACTGTTTGTGGGATCGTGTATCAATCTCAAAAACAGCGTGTAGATTGCTCGAGGAATCAAGTTAGTGGAGTAGATTGCTTCGAAAACTCGTCGAGGGTTTCACGTGGAGGTAAAGATCTAGTCTTTATCTTGTTGTTTTATCTAACTCCGTTGTTTCCACATTAGTTTGAGGAATCAGTTGAGAAGATAGCTGGAGAAAGCACATCAGTGAAATCTATGTATCCACATCCAAGGATTGATGTGGTGAAGTTCAACGGGACGAACAACTTTGGTATGTGGAGGTGTGAGGTTATGGATGCGCTGACGGTATCAAACCTCGAAGACACTCTACGGTTGGAAAAGAAGCGCGCATCAACGACGGAAGAAGATTGGGACAAGATGAACCGTTCGGCGTGTGGCTTGATTAGGTCTTGTCTGACACAAGACATCAAGTATCAGGTGTTGCATGAGACATCTGCGAGGCAGCTGTGGGAGATCCTGGAAAGGAAGTATCTGACAAAGAGCATAGAATCGCGAATGCAGTGAAGAGCAAGCTCTATGGGTTTCAGATGCAAAGAGGATGCTCCGTCAACGAACACTTAAACCACTACGCGAAGCTTCTTATAGATCTAATTAACGTGGATGTGGAGACCAGTAAAGAGGATGAGGTGGTAATTCTTTTGAACTCTCTTCCTAGGGAAGAGTATGAGGCCTTTACTCTCACTTTTCTAAATAGAAGACAATCTCTTAATTACGATGAGGTGTCTGCTGCACTTGTGAGTTATGAAGCAAGGAGACAGGACCGACTGTCTTCTTCGGGAAGCACAAAAGCAGAGGCATTGGAGGTAAGAGGTGGAAGTTCCAATTGGAAGGGAAGAGACGATCGGGGGAGATCGAAGTCCAGATCAGGCTTCAGAAATCTGAAGAAGAATTATTGTGCCTTGTGTAAGGAACTAGGACACTGGAAAGCTGAATGCCCGAAGGCCAAAGGTAAGAAGGTAGAGTCAAACACCGAGGCGAATCTCGCACAGGCGGATGGATCGGATGAAGACTCATCGGTATTCTCTCTCTTTGTTACTACTCCTACTGTTTGTAACTCAGATAGTGCTGAGTGGATCTTGGATAGCGGAGCCACCTATCATGTGTGCGCAAACAGGGCCTGATTTTCTAGCTTTGAGAAGCTGGATGGATGTTACACGGTCATGGGGAATGACCATCCGTGTAATATAGAAGGGATGGGTACAGTACATATCAAGATGGATGATGGGATAATACGAGAATTGAAGGAGGTGAGGTATGTATCTCAACTCAAAAGGAGTCTTATCTCTGTTGACACTTTGGAAGCATTGGGTCTGATGATATCTGTTCGAGATGGTGTTCTCAAGATAATCAAAGGGTCGATAGTAGTGATGAAGGGCGTCCACCGGGACAATCTCTACTACTTGAAGGGTAGTACGGTGACAGGTTAGGTGGAGACTTTTAGTTCTTCAGATGATGGTTGCATGGGGGTCTGGCAGGTAAAGGTCGAACAGGGAGGAGAAAAGTCTTTGCGAGCTCCTGTAAAGAAGGGATCATTGGAAGGTGCTGCTATCTGCAATTTGAAAGGTGAACACAGCGTTCTGGACAAGAAGAAGGTGAAATTCAGCACCAGTACTCACCACTCAGAAGATCTTCTTGATTGTGTTTACGTAAGCGTTTGGGGACCTACTAAGACTGCATCGCTTGGAGGTCACAGGTACTTTGTCTCTTTTGTTGATAGCTTTTCTAGGCATTGTTAGATATATCCCATGAGACAAAAGAGTGAAGCTCTAGATATGTTGGTGAAGTGGAGAGGAAGAATGGAGAAGCAGATTAGTAGGAAGATCAAGGAGCTGCAGATTGGTAATGTTGAAAGAGACATGAACCAATTCTTACGATTTGGCCAGAACACTGGTATTGCTACTCACTTCACAACAGGCATAAATGGGTTGGCTAAGGAGGTAAACCGTTCCTTGCTGGAGAAGGTTCGGTGGTTGTTGTCTAATGCAGAATTAGACAAATCGTTTGGGCTGAGGCGATTGTGTATGCTAGCCATCCCATGAATAGATCGACTGTGATAGGAGGTAAAACTCCATTAGAAATTTGGTCTGGAATAGCTGCTCAAGATCATAGTTTACTGCGGGAATTTGGAAGTCCACCTACTGCAGTGCCAAGAATGGCAAGGTGAATCCGCGAGCAAAGAAGTTTGTGTTTTTTGGTGTAAAAAGGAATGGCTACAGGTTGTGGGACCCCGAAAGCAAGAAGATCATGGTGAGTAGGCATGTCACATTTGGAGAGACTTCAGTGTTAAAGTCCACCATCTCTCAGCAGGTGGAGAGGACGGAGACTAAGGAAGTATCGCAGCGGGTGGAGGTTGATGCTACTCTACCATCTCCAGGTGGTTCGGCATTAGAGAAGACTTCACCGGATGTGACACCGGGTGGAGATCATGTAGCCAGGGTTGATGCTGAATAGGTTAAAGACATTGTTGAGGATGTCGAGTTGTTTGCAGCCATTGGAACCAAGATAAAACCACGTTTGTGGTTTAAAGAAGCTTGAATCTCAAGCTTGTGATCGCGACAAGCTCAAGTTGAAGGCCATTATTGTAACGCCCGATTCCACGAATACGGGGACGTCACTGCAACGTATATACGTAAGTCCGAAGTACCTTCCCGTATATACGCTAAGCATCAGTACAGACAAGAATCAGAGTACGGAGGCAAATGGTGCATTATACATTCCAACACATATATACAATTACAAAGTTATCACCAGAAGTGATCCAATATTACAATAATATTATATCACTGATGCGCAAATGCGAGAGTACAAAAGGTATACATATATGAATAGCGGGAATACAAGGAAAGGTACAAGTATAAACAGTATATAAAAGCTACTCACGAGTTTAAAAAGGAAAACTCGAGAGACTCATAGGGGGCCTAGAAGAATGTGGCTCTGGGCGGTCGGCTGGAGATCCACGCTACGCTGCGCCACTCTGAGCAGTAACGGGGGACATCCACTCGCTCCAAACTCCATGACCTGGACATGAGAATCCAGGGGAGTCAGTGAAACTCCCCAGGCGAGTAGGAATATGGATGCCAGGTGGCGAGCCAGGAGGAGCACAAGTGTCAAGTACAGAAGACAGGAGGGTTAGAACACAAATGAAGTATATATGAACAGGTATGACCTAATCATCATAAAACAGGAAAACCAAGTGAAGCTGATTACAAGCAAAAGTGATTGTACACGCTTAAGTCACGGTCCCATGAGACTAATACATCGAAGGAATAATCCAAACAAGGAAACCCTCATCTATATACCATTATCTCATGCCACAGAAATCCAAGCGTATAGAATCAGAGTTGCAAATCATATGAAAGTCAAACAGGAATACAAAACGGGAATCATAACATGTATAGCAAGTGTAACAGGAATCATAACATGTTTCTATTATTATTATTACTGTCTTACCTTGATATCTAGCTATGTGATCTAGCGTCCCAGCGCACATAGATCCATATCCTAGTAAAGTAAGGTTTGTTATTGGAAATAGATGGAGAACTGATAGAGCTTCTTATAGTAGTTCCATACACCTGGAACTAGTTTGGAGGCCCAAAGTCCCCCTAACACGAATCTCCTGTGGGCCCAAAGTCCCACTAACACTTACCGCCAGTATTTTTATAATCCATCACTATAAGCAAGATATCATTCCGGCATCCATCATTTCCTCCCATTCCCCATACAAGTTGTCATTTTATGGTTTATTAACGTAATTATCAGATTACGGGAATAACTGGACATAA
Organism: Agave tequilana; assembly: GCA_038442645.1. Taxonomy (NCBI): domain Eukaryota; kingdom Viridiplantae; phylum Streptophyta; class Magnoliopsida; order Asparagales; family Asparagaceae; genus Agave; species Agave tequilana. Next base: position 11,378 of record JAVJIF010015302.1, on the reverse strand, counting down.
CAGGAAATAGCCCAACAGATTCAAGAGGTGGCCCCCACGGATTCAAGAGGTGGCCCCCACCAAGTATGGTGTGGCACTTTGTTCCGTAATAACAAGACAGGATTCCCGTAAACATGATAATCACAAAGTCAAGTATATCATGCTGGGTGTTAAGTGATAGCATGACAAGATGATGATATTTAGCAAGCAAACTAAACATAACAAGTGGGTCTTGCCAAAAAGTAGCAGGTCAGGAGGTCAGATGATAAACACACTAGATGTCAGGTGATATACATTGTTAAAAGGAAGCATGCAACTAACAAGTCTGAAGCAATGACAAGTAGTAACATGGAAGTGACTCAAAGTCCAACGACCACGAAGGGTCGGCCACGCATGGTATACGATAAAGAAGTAAGCATATCATAAGCATGGCACAAGTACAAGATGAAGCTACCATAAGCAATTGCAGGGCAATACATGAATATAGAAATAAGCAGCGAAATACTTATCGTCCCGACGAAACGGGATACGAGAGAAGAGCGAGACTACTCGCCTAAACCACCAATATGCCAAAAGATCCAAAATCCACGGAAGCTCGGGATGCGCCACAAAACCTGATATAAATATGTAGAGAGAAGAGGAGAGAGAAGGAGAGAAGGTAAGATGATGTTTGTCAAGTGACAAGTCAAACAATACAATATATGATGCAAGTCTAGAGGATAGGGTTCATATTCAAGAAAAGAAATCAACTATGACAAACAGCTAAAGTTAGTCGACTAGGTGGAATGGTTAGTCGACTAATAGGGGTCTTAAGTCGACTAACAGTCTGGATTAGTCGACTAAAACTGGGTTCCAGAGAGTTGGAATTCTGTTTCAGGAAAAGTTAGTCGACTAGGGTGGAAAGGGTAGTCGACTAACAGTGAACTCAAGTCGACTAACAGATACTTAAGTCGACTAAGTCTGATGATACAGAGAGTTGGGTTTGGTTTCAGGAAAAGGTTAGTCGACTAGGTTAAAATGGGTAGTCGACTAATAGACATCTCAAGTCGACTGATAGTTAGGCTAAGTCGACTAGAGCCGAGAGTTGGGTTTCTGGTTCAGGAAAGGTTAGTCGACTAGGGTCAAGAGTGTAGTCGACTAAGGGTCTCTAGTCGACTGGTAATTTGGTCTAGTCGACTAAAACTGTGTGTTCCAGAAAAGGTTACGTTTCAACTAAGGGTTTCTAGTCGACTAATCTATAGGTCAAGTCGACTAATCGTCTGGAAACAGCATACAGAACAGATTTCTATGGTTGTGTGTTTGATAATCAAATGGCATGATTTGAAGACCTAAGTATACATGATATGAAAATATAAGTATCCTAAGAATTAATCAAGTCTAGGTAAGTAAAATTACTCACCAAAAGGAGTGGTTGGTAATGGAGGGTGGTAGTGATGGAAGTTGATGATGAAGAAAAAGATGAGGTTTTGTTGGAGTTGATGACCTTGTGGTGATGGTTTCCATGGATATGAAAGAGGAAGATGATGAAGGAAAGAGGTTGGAGTAGTTGTGGTGGTGGAGATGAAGAGGAGTTGGGGATTAGGGCTTTGTTCTTGGTGAAGAGAAATGAAAAAAGGAAATGAAATGTAAAAGGAAAGATATTTATAGATTTTTTGGATTTGTGAAGGTGAGGCAATTAAAGTAGAAGAGAGGGGCTTAATTGCAAATAGGGGAGGATGAGGTGTTCTCCTTGGCCAATGGTGGCTTGCCAAGGTGAGGGGTGAGGTGTCTCTTGGCCTATCATGGCCGGCCAAGGAAGAGAGAGAGAAAGAGAGATGGAAGTGTGTGGAAGTGAGTGGAAGTTGTAAAAGATTGGAATTTTGGAAAATTGGAAAAGGCTTTGGCTTGTGGAGGAAGGAAAGAAATAAAGGAAAAGGAAAAAGGAAAAGAAATCATATGAGGAGATATTTCTTGGAAGAGAATTTGAAAATAATGAAAGTGGCGGATTCCCGGGATTCAGTTGCAGATGCGGAAATCTTTCGGGAAAATACAGGAATCGTCTGAAATTCAAGTATCTCGGAACGACCCGAAATAATTACCAAAAATCAAGAATATAATACTAAGTATCATAGTGAAATCCGTTTTAAGAAATACTTTATAGTTTTTAAAACTAAAAATCCCGGAATCAATTACCTACCGACTCCGATGGAATTTTCATAAATTCATAAAATCCTCAGAAAAAGAATGTAGGTAGAAAATATGATTCTAAGGAATAATGCCTAAAGGACCTTCTAGAAATTCCTAGCTGATTGTGAAATAAAAATCTGGGAATCGATCAACGGAATTGGCCGACACCGGTTTTGAAGGCTTTCATTTTAATTCCAGAAAAATCTAGAAAATCATAGAAAATATATAATATTAGAAAATGATATTTAAAACTAAAATTGGTCAATTCTAATTATCAGAATGTCTAAATCGAGTAATACTCTAGGATCGGGCCTTCGGTTCAGACTAGGGCTGACTCCAAGACCACGAATCCAAATCCAAGACAAAACAATCATATAAGGAATTCATAATACAAAAATAAATACAGGAAACAAATCGAAAAATACGATCGAAAAATCTGAATACGCAACTAAGTACGTATTCCGGGAACGGGGTATTACAGTTATTCTCCATAATGGTCATGAGGAGGTTCATATGACTCAGCCAGATAGGTTCGCTGCTGCAGATTTAGGTACAAGTGCTTGAGCTTCATGGAGCTCATTTAAATGAACTACGGTTGGCTTGATCCTTTGGGCAAGTACGTAGGCAGCCGTAAAGGCGCAGTCATTTGGTGATGTAACCCGTATGAAGCTGTTTGGGTTCTCGAGAAGCTGATTGGAACTTCACGTAGAGGTGAAGTGTTGTGACCGATTGGAGCTTCACGTAGAGGTAGAGAGACTTCACGTAGAGGTGAAGTGTTGTGGCCAGTTGGACTTCACGTAGAGGTGAGGTGTTGTGATCTCAATGAACAGATTGATCTTCTAGTGAAAAGATGTTGAGCTTACATAAGGAGTGGTGTGCATCAGTTGAAGCCGATGATGGTGTTCGGTGTGCTCTACGCAGACTTGGTTGGACCGTCAACTGAAGACATGTAGACTAGATAGAGCTGGTCAGTTGGAGAGTCAGTGTTGGCTCATGATGAGTTCTTCGTGAGATCGTGAAGTTGCGGAGTAGGAGCCACGTTCGGTGACGGCATGTATGGAAGTTCTCCTAAGGTGAAGTATAGGGAAGGCATGTGTGATGCATTCCAGTGGATAGCTGAGCTACAGATTCCAAGCCAAGATCGTGTGTCGATTTCGCCGAGATCGTGTGTCGATTTCGCCGAGATCGTGTGTCGATTTCGTCCGGTGCACGCAAGCCGAGATCGTGTGTCGATTTCGCCGAGATCATGTGTCGATTTCGCCGAGATCATGTGTCGATTTCGCCAGGTGATAGACTGGGGTACGTTGGAGATCAGCTCAGATTTGAAAAATCTTCACCGAGGTGGAGAATGTTGGAGAGAGGAGATGGAGGAGATGGAAGAAGATAGCACAGAGATCGGGCGACAAAGGAATAGGAACGGCGCATGGAGGAGCAAATTGTGCTCCCGGTCGACCTCCCGGTCGACAGGTGGAGGAGGCCGGTCGACCGCCCGGTCGACCGGCGTGCACGGGTGTGCACAGGTTGGACGCGGTCGACAAGCCCCGGTCGACCGACTGAAGTGGCCTCGCTCTCGGGTTGGCGCGGTCGACCGGGCCGGTCGACGACGGACGCGGCTGGAGTTTCCTTTTATGATTCGAATTCCTTTTCTGATTGGGATTGAATCCAACCTGGGTTTCCATAAACTCATGGACTCTGTGGGTATAAATAGAGGCTAGAGCCCTCATGTATTGTATCCCTAAAAATCCCTCAAGAATTCTCTCTTGTATTAGTTGTATTGATTGTTGAATCAATAAGATCTCTCTCTCCCTTACCCGAGGACGTAGGCACGTTGGCCGAACCTCGTTAAATTTATGCATTGATTGTTTTTTCTCTATTGGTGGTTGTTCCTGCTACATTGGTTGTTTCTCCGGCTGAATCGAGTCTCCGCCAGAAGGGCGGATTCTCAAGATCAAGTGGTGGTTGTTGTGTCTCTTTTTCCGCGAACTGCTGCGCACAACGAATAGGTGTCTGGGGGGTACAACAATTTATACATGGGTGCCATTGGTAATGTTGGGATTGGGGATGAGGAGGTATTCGTTTGCAAGAACTCTTTTGAATTTCTTTGGATTCATGATTTTGCAGTTACGTGTCAAGTTATCATGACTTTTTCAGTATTGATTTACTTCTATTGTTCTCATTGCACCTCTCCTCGTGGCATTGATATTGTTTGGGGATGAGAAGGCAAACTATAATGTTGCTTTTCTTTGAGGAGAAGAAGACTAACTTATATCATAACGCTCTTAATTAGGTGATGATGAGAGTAATGGGGATGAAGAGGCATAATTTTGCAACTATCTCCACCACTTTATGATGCTAAAACTCTGAATCTGAGCTAATGAATTATAATAAATAATATCAATTGCAACTACATTTGAGTCATTACACAGCCAACAGTTTGACAATCAGGGCAAAATTCAAACAGCAAAGAGCCACCAAGATAGTAGCCTGCAGCTTTGTTGCCTTCAGTTGGTACTTTGCAATCTCTTTTTTAAAAAAAAAAATTGATTTTTTTAAAACATAATTCTTTAAAAAAAAAAATTCAATTTTAATTTTGAGATATGAAAGTCAAAAGATAAAAAGGTTAACAACACAATGGGTTCTTTGAGTATTTCAAAAATCAAAGTGTTTTAGAGATGCTACAGTGCATTTCTAAATATAGAGGCCTTAGGGATGAGTCTCGATTTTGGGGCCGTTTGTTTCGCGTAAAACTCCATAATTCGTAAATGACTTACTACCCAGTTACAACTATGACATTTGTTTGGACCGTAATTCGTAAAAGACTTACGTAACTCAACTAACACTCACTTGCAACCCAGTTACTACTCACTCACAGCCCAGTTACAGTTAATTTTGTGGTCATACAAATTTGTATTATTTTTTATATTAATATTAAAATTTTTAATATTTAACTTTTTTAATATTTATTTGCAGTATTAAACTTTTAAAATCACCAAATAATTAATTTTGTGATCAACTTTTTCACTTACGACTTATACATTACGACAACCAAACACCGTAAAGTACAATACACTTTCCCACTTTACAATTTTATATTACCAAACCAAACACCGTAAAATTTACATACATGTAACTCATTTACAATTATAAAAGACTTTACCAATTACAACTACGAATTACGGCCAGTTACGACAACCAAACAGAGTTATAGAGATCGGTTGGAGATTAACCGGTTTCCACAGGTTCGAGATGCTATTAAAATGTCATATTTGTTGATAGATAGCTGGGTGGTGAGAAATCTCTTATGCTCACCCAGGTACTAACAAGCTATATAATAGAGCATGAATTCCAATCTCCAAACAAACAAAATCTTGCCTGTATTCAGGAATCCACCAAGATCAAATCTATCTACTGAATTAACCCTGGCCAATTCATGACAAAACAAACAAAAGAATTCTAAATCCAAACTCAAACTCCACCGAGTCACACACTGACTACATCAGAAATCAGCTTTTGTGTTGATTGCAAACAATCAGACCCTAAGCTGCACTATATTAAATAAGAAACATGAACATAGAAACCCTAGTTACAAGAACCTATCCGTTTAAAAAAACATTGGCCATTGGTGAAAGAAATGTAGGAAGGCATCCAAACAAAAAGAATGTGACAAACCTTTCAGCCATCAAAATCTATCGAGTATCGAACATACAGATTTTATTTTACCAGCCTTCTGGTTATTATCTGATTCTAAAGATTTATTTAAAAAAGCAAAATTCTTCACATCTATCAAGCTACTTTCATCCATGGCGATAAGAAACCTCGAGTATGCTGAGCTTTACAGTCGGAGGTTTGAGCTGTCTCGTTCGTTAGATTGGTCAGTTAGATCCACCGAAAACTGGTCTCATGTAAGTGTCGTCGAACTTCCTCCAAAAGGCATGAATTGTGTGGACTGGTCTCTCCAGCAGCATCGTTAGGCTCCTCTTTGCCTGCAGCATGCCGGAGGCAGTGGCATCTTCTGTGGGAAGAAGCGGGAGGATGACTTCAAGAGAGCCCATGCTGTGTTCCAGTGCACGGTGGGGAAGTAGGGTTCTCACGAGCGGTTTCGTGAGAATGCCAAACACCTGGAAATTAAACATGCAAAGAATTTCAAAGAGAGGAAAAAATGTAATGTTAATTATTATCCATGACAGTAAAGTAATGAAAATTAGCATGTCCGTGGGCAAGGAACAGAGGCTTATCCATGTTCTTTCTATGCATAAAAGCCATGACGACATAAAGCTTCAATGGGGAGAGGAACCGAAGCATTTTGCCAACTCAAACCAGTAGGATGCAATTGCAGAGTCACTCCTAACACAATGTCAAACCCTACATCTTCCGTATCCTAAGCCTAGATGCATTGCTTCTATGCGGCCTAGGCTTTGATCTGGCTGCCCCTGATGCATAGCTTAGGTAGTAAAAGGCTCCGGGAGTTTTAATGGAAGTTGTTGGTTCATGTTCAGGTTTATGCCCTTGGCTCAAAGAAAAAGTAAATAAATTGAAAATTAAAAGATTTTTTCCCCCTTCTCTGTTTTGAGAGAGAGGTCTTTTCTCTGGTTTTCTGGTTAATAGCACTACAGGATTTTAGGCATATGCAAATCATCGTGGACACCTTATAAACATATTAATTTTGCAGGGAATCCTTCAACAGTAGATAAATATGGATGCCAGTTTATATGGATACATTTCAGAAAAGGCAGAATCGTAAAATGGATAAAGGTGTATGTAAGAGGCTGCATTTTGCGATATGTATGTGTGTGTAATAACATATTTTAAGCTCAGCGAGGAGAATGCATGAATCCTAACTTGAGAAGAATGTAGATAAAAAGTTCCTTTCATTCAAATCCTATCAGTTATATAGAGGTGACATCAAAATTAGAACTTGGGAAATTTGGTTTAAACACTAGTTTAACAATCTATGTTTAGAGAGAATTTGGTTTAACACTTATTTTAAAGATCTATCTGGATTGTATCCCTTGACTAAAGAAGTTATTTGGCACGCCCTTAGTCTTGAAAAAAAAATTTGGAAAAAGCCCTTCCAACTCACTACTCACTTGAACTATATCTTAGAATCTTAATCCTCAAAAATACATGATACCTGTAAATAAGTAAAATCTCCTATTTTGGTTTAGAAAAGAATCCCCTCCCCTCCTCATTATGGAATAATTCTAAAAGAGTTGGTAGGCTTCTCAATTATTTAGGGGGGAAAAACCTTCAAAAGATGAACCCAAGCATTAATGGAAAAAGTAATTTGATTTCTTTCCACTTCTCTTCCATTACCCTCCTTTTTCTTCAGGCATAGTGCTTTTCCACGCCACCTTTTCCATCCTCGTTCCTTATTATTGAATTCAATATCATTACGCGCGAGTTATGATAGAAATTAAAATGTACTAGAATATGATTATTTTGGGATATGAAAGAAACAATTTTTGTTGTAAATTGGCAGCAATAGTTGAAAAGGCACATAAGATATGCAAAGGAAGAACTAAGCACAACATAACAATCTATATCAATGTACTTGGATACCATTGCATTGAAAACTAAATTATAATCAAGTGCAGTATAGCTACTTTGGTCCGACTCTCAATGAATTTTGCGCACTCCAAGAAGAAGAAGAAGACAAAAAAGAAACCTAATACAAAAGGGACAAAGGTATGAACTTACATGGTAAACTATGATGTGTAAAAATATACATACACAACCCTGAACCCTCATCACAATTTTGGAGTTTTGGTGCAGTGACATTTTCTTTAATGATATAAGAGTAATCCATGTTCAATTCCCACCGGACGCGTAATTAAAAAGCATATTTAAGAAAAAAATTACCGATAAGCAAAAGCTCAAGTTTCGGCCCATAAAAAGGATGCTCGACCTACGGGAGTATGTTAGAATATAAATATATTATCTTCAATTCTCACCACAACTTCAAAGGTTGGTGCAGTGGTAAAGTCTTTAATATGATGCACCAATTTACCAAAAATGCCTCACGCCTGTATCATGTATGTATTCAATGTATTCCATACAAATACAAAACGATGTGTGAATTCGCATCGGATGCAGCCCGTACAAATCCTGCATACATCCGAGTCTAAACTCGTTAAGAATCTATATTGAGTCGAGTATGGATTTTTAGTAGTCATCTTTTAGTCTAGAATATGTTTCAAATTGGTGGGTTTCGAGTTTCAATTCAAAACCTCTAATTATCCTAAAAAGATCAAGTTCTCACATGAATTTCCCATCACTCATCTTGTCTCCCTTCACGACACCCTTTCTCTTCCTGCCCTCCCTTCTCTTGACAAGCGACAATGGCGGGTGACATGGCTGACCAGTGACAATAAGGAAGGACATCAGCAACAGAGAGAGCAAGAGATGATATGGTGCTTCACAGACGAATTATGGAAAAAAGGGTTATCTTTCTTTCTTTCTGTCAATCTTAAATTTAAGTTTGATTTTTATGTTAGTAATTTAGGATTTTTGCTTCAAAAAAACTGATGACTAATTGGATGATTTAGAAACTATCGATAGCAATTAACATTTTTCATTTATGACTAGTATTTGAAAAAATAGGGTCAGGTTAATCTGGAAATATTAGGGTTAGATCAATATTGAAAATTAAGAATTTGTGTTTATTTTTAGTTTAGGCCGTGTTTTGTGCTTTTTTATAAAAAAATGTTGATTACATGTAGATTCATATTTTTTTTCCTTCCAACTTGAGAATTTAGACACTGAATCAAGTGACTAAACATGAATTTTTTTTATCATATACTTGAATAACAGAATATATATTCTCTGGATTTCTTTTTAGCATGAATTCATTATTGTAAAAAAGTGATTTTTTTTAAAATGGTCATGTATTCTATGTATGATGTTTTTTTTTCCTTTTTCTTTTGATATGACCAGGTACTGACCGATATGTGAATGTTTAATTGTTCTTTTTTCCGTTTTGATATGATCATGTAGTGGATGGTTAAGTTTTGAATTCATATAACATAAGAAGCATGGACACGCACATAGGACACGGGAATTTTCTTAAAAGTAGGACACGAAAACATGGCAACAAAATACTAGAATATGTATATAAATAATAATAAGAGTGAATAAATACACATACACAATCATGTCTTTGCATCCAAAAGTTCTTACATAATTCAATGCGTCTAACTTCTTATATTAAAACATATCTAAACTTATCATAGTTTTATACAAATAATATTTTGATGAAATTTTCGTTCCCAAAAGTTTAGTCTTTGATACATAACGAAAAATAAATAAATATCTCAAATGTGTAATGTGAACAAATAAGTGTAAGATAAATGCAAAATGTGTTCAATAAGTGTCCTACAAGAGTTCTAAAAAAAATTATCACCCTCACCATAATTTTAGAGTTTTTGTATAATGATAATGTCTTTAATATGGTATAAGAGCAACTCATCTTCAATTCCTGCCAGACGCTAATAAAAAAGCAGATTTAAGAAAAAAAATTACCGATGAGCAAAAGTCCAAGTTTCAGCCCATAAAATGCTTGATCTACGGGTATATGCTAGAATAATATATTACGCTCAATCCTCACAACTTTGAAGTGTTGGTGCAGTGGCAGGTCTTTAATATGATGCACAACTTACCAAAATGCCTCACGCCTGTATCGGATATGTATTCTGTTGGCCCAGAGGCCTTCCACTCTAGTTTTGATGATGATTAACTCATGTAGTTATGTTTACTAATAATCTTGTGATTTTAGTTTCAGATCATTTAGTAAGATATTAGTTGGTGATTGCTTCAACAAGATGAGTTTTGAAGCCTTCACATGGTGATTCCAGAGCCCGAGCATCAAGATCATACCTTGCACTTGTCGGAGTCTCGCTCGTGGATCACGTTTGGATCGGGTCGACTTGAAGATGAAGATCGTCAAGAAGACTTAGGTATCCATAGTTAGTTTAGTGTGTTTAGATCCATTTGTAAAAAATTAGAATAGTTGATATGCTCAAGTGCACAACACATACGTTTTATGGATATTGGTTTTCATGAATAGTTTAGATCAAAATAAGTTTAAATGGTTTTTATGTATATAAGATGTGTTCGATATACATACATGCTTCATATCTTAAACAAACTTATTTTGATATGTCTATTCATGAGTTTCCTATTGAGAAATTCAAGTTTAATAAAATACAGTTTTGGTTTTTGGTAAAAATGATAAGATACAAAAATAGTTCAAATTGCTTGATATTTGAGTTTGAAACTTTTATCACATGTTTATATATCAATGCAAAATATTAAAACTATTTTTGGGTATTTTATAAGATTTACAAGATTTATTAGAATATTTTTTAACATGATTTTCTGACCCAGAAATTGGCTGTCAGGCTTTGGCGGTCGACCGGTAGGGTCGACCGTAAGCCAGAGCTGGTCGACCGGTCGGTCGACCGACGTGCACAGGTCTGTGCACGTCTGGCCAGGTAATGGACGGTCGACCGGGCGGTCGACCGGACCAGAGAGCTTTGCTCTCTGTATCTGGGGCGGTCGACTAGGTTGCCCAATGGTCATATTTATGACCATTGGCGGTCGACCGGCGGACGACTGCAAACTGTCAGGCTGACAGATCAGCCTAACGGCTAGTTTTCTGTTTGGCCTATAAATACCCCATCTCTTTGGGGATTTGAATAAGATTTTCAAGAGCAAAAATTCTTACTTTCTGAAGTGTTTTTACAAGTTTTAAAAAGTGTTTTAGTGCTTTAAAAGATTTCATCTTTATTGTTTTTCAAGGGTTTGGAAAATCAAAGAAAACTAGGTTTTTAGGATATTGTTTTGGATTTTTATTTCTATCATCTACAAGAGATTTCCAAGTAGTTTTTCTTGTTATTTGATTTCCAAAAACACCTTGATATCCACTTGAGCTATATCTTCTATCCTAATCTATTAGGCTCTTGTTTTGTGAAAAAAGAGAGTTTGTGGTCTTTGTAACCACTTGTTGTAAAAACCCTTGCTTTGTTTGGGTTGCTCCCTCTTTGGTAGAGGTTGAGGATTGTGGTTTGCTCCCTCTTTGGTAGAGGTGAGATTGTTGTTTGCTCCCTCTCGGTGAGGTGGAGTTGGAGTTGGTTTGTATCACTCAAGTGTGAGGTGGATTGGTTGTTGTTTGGCTACGGGCCTACCCCTCGGTTGTGAGGTGGTGTTTGAGAGAGGAGTTCGGTACTCCTATTGTT
>JAVJIF010015301.1:0-94589 GCA_038442645.1 Agave tequilana | reverse complement strand
ATTTTTATTACATTCGCATATTTATTGATATAAAATTCTGCTAATAAAGCTTGTTGCTGATCCTAGGTCCATGGCGTGCAAATGAAGAAGAAGACTCTAAATTATCATTTAATGGGTGATTAAAGGCCTACCAAGTAGCCATTGACCTTAGAGTGGAGATTTTGTCAGCCCAGGGCATCAAATTCAGAAACCAGAACCTGACAGACAGACAGGATGACACGCTGCTAGAAGCCAGTGTGCGCGCCGCCCTGGCATGGCCAAAAATGCGGCCTGGGCCGCATTTCCACGGCCATACGGGCGCGGGCGCGCCCGGGCTTTGGGCCAGGGGTCGTCCCCCTGGCCCCCTTTCCCCTGATGCCTATAAACCCCCTGCGGTCTGAAGAGAGGCAGATCCAGAGTTTAGAGAACATTGTTGTAATCTTGTTTGTAGGATTGTAGTTATTTTAGTTTCCTTCTTCTTCTACTTTTAGTTTAGCCATTAGAGTGAAAGAGAGAGAGAGAGAGAGTGTGTGTGTGTAAGAGTGGTATTTAAAGGTGACAAGCTTATACAAGTAACTAGTTCTCTTTCTTCTTTCTATTTACTTGTGCTTCCAATTGCTTTTACTTCTTGTTGTAGTGTAACTCCCTTTCTCTTTACTTCTTTCTTTTACTTTTGTTGTAGTGTAACTCCCTCCTCTCTACTTCTTCTCTTTTGATGTTTCTTTTACTATCATGTCTAACTAACTCTTCCATTGCATGGCTAACTAACTATTAACCCACTAATCTCTAACAACTTGATTGATAAATCCAAATGAGCCAATAGTGTCAAATAAGCCTTGTGCAAACAAGAGCTATGATATCTTAAGACGAGGGTTCTAACTCTAACTTACATTAAGTATTCACTTTCTTATATTTCATGCTTAATGGGTTTTGATGATCTATAGATTGTATACTTTAATTATTTTTATAAGTTAGAGATTTTCTTTTAACTTTGCCGCTACTATTAGTGCACTTGTGTCTTCCCGTATTCTCGCCTTCAATTGGATCTTGATAAGGGAATGTCCAAGTTTTTGCCGTGTTAATCTAAGTTAGAGGAAGAACTTTCACTCGATTTCAACGTGAATAGTTCCTATGCATAAGGGGTATGCTTGCCTATGATCCATCGTGAGGCTACATCTTCAAAAGTTAAAGATTAGTGGGAGCACTTAGTAGAAAGTTAGCCATGCCTTTTTACCGTCAAGAAAATCCAATTTATAAACCACCAAATCATTCTAAAACCATCTTTGAAACCAATTTTGTTTCATTTTTCAATCTCTTATTTGAAACAAAGAACTTTCTCTTTTCTTGAATAAAGAAGCCGCATCAAGCTTTCATCGCTCTCTCTCCTTATGGATATGACCCGTATAGACACTTCGCTACTACGGAAGAATCGCAAAAGTAGTAACATCGACCCACACTCTTTTACTTATTCTTGTACTTGCTTTTTGTCGATCACCATTCATGCACATGTTTAAAGATTTTCAATTTAGAGCATACAACGCATGGTCGCACACATCCAACCACCCTTATAGGGTAGAAGTTTTCAAAAATATGATTTGAAAATAGTTGTAAATTGAAAACACTATCAAATGAAGAATAAATAACTAGTTAAAATAATTTTTAAAAAAACTAGTTAAAGATCCTTCATATATGAAAACAAATCATATATCCCATGAAATATGCTAAAGAACATAAGAGTTGACACTCGAAATCTATAAGGATCATAAATGCTCATGAAAATAAGGTCATGAGAAAACAAAAGAAATGTGAGTGTACAATAATCAAGTGAGTAGCATATTCATGAAAATAATCAATAAAGCTCAAAACATCTAAACATATGAAAATCATAAAAATTTATTTTTCATTAAAATAAACTTCAAGGTATATGTACGTTGTATCAAAACTAAAAATATACATACATATCCTAACACAAACGAGTCCATAATAGAATTTGCATGATGGCAAGTGACTCAAGGGTATACATGTATATTTATAAGTTTAGATAAAAACAACATATACATGATGCAAAATATATACAGAAATAGGGAAAAACAAGTGTAAATGAGGAATCGTCAAAACTAGGTTATACATGTACATGTAATGAGTACAAGTGAGCAATGAGGTATAAACATATAAAAATCAAGTGTAACTCACTACTTGTACATGTATAGACACAAGTTTTAATAAAAACTATATCTAAACAAGTATTCTCCTCATGAAATATAAAAACCAAAATTGCTAAAAATATTTATATAGAAACATGTAAACTAAATTAGGAGTTTAGAAATAGTTACCAAACCATACACTGTTCTCTAAGTCTCCAAAACATGGTGGTCCTCCACTAAACTTTCTTTATAGCGATGCATCAATAGGGAATGTCCATCTAGCTCTTGCATCCACCACCAAGACACCATATCTCTCACATCATGTGAGAGCCTACACCTACATCAAATACAAGTGGTGGGAATTTTGGCACCCATTTTCTTTTGAGTCCACGAGGGTTAGCATCATAAGGAACCCAAACATTTTTATTTGCAAAATTTGTAGAATTTAATCTATCAAAATAAAATCTTGCAAGATGGCCTTTGCTGCCACAATGTGTACATTTGTACACTCTAGCATGCATATGAGAATGAGTGTGATCATGATGTGCAAAGTGTGCATATTTATGCTGTCGGTTATGTGCATGAACATGTGGAGCTTGTTTCTTTTGAAACAAGGTTTCCAATTTAGAATGGTTAAATGCACAATGCTCAAAGTTGAGCTCAAACAATTTATTCTTTTTTCAAAACTTGAATCTTATTTTTATTAATAGTAGCATGAAGAGCATGTCAAGAATGAGAATCAACAATCTTTTTCTTTTTAGAAATGTTTTCTTTTTCTTTGAAATAATTTTCTTTTCAAAGAGTTATTTTCATCCAAAGCAATATCTTTTTCTTTTTCCACCAAAATGATTTATTTTTCAAAGATTTATTTCTTTCACAAATATCATTTAATTTTGAAGCTAAGGAAATATTCTCCTTTTTCAAAAAATCATTTTCTTTTGAAATGCATTCAAATTTATTTTGAAAAGAATCTTTTTCTTTTAAAATAGAATCATATTTATTTTTCAATTTTTTATTATCCTTTTTGAGCAAATCATATTTTTCAAGAAGTTGTTGACAAAATAAAGCAAGCCCATCATATGACATGTGTACATCTTCATCAAGCTCGGATTCAGAATTTATTTCAAGGGGGTTTATCCCCTTGGACCATGTAGCATATGTTGGAAGCTTCGCTTCCATCATCCAAGTCACTCCCCGCATAGTATTGCTTTTGTCCACCAAGGAAGGTAAAAGTGTTCCATATTACAAAAGCCGATCAAAATTAGCAACCCTACATAAATAATCATTATTTAGGTTAGATCCTAAAGCATGAAAGGCTTTTGCATTAGCCTCAATGTTTTTGCCATTTAAACAATATGAATCTTTAATTGTGGCAAAATAAACATGAATATCTAGGGCTTTGAGGTACATTGACATCTTAACCTTCCAAATTTGGATGTAAAGACTATCAAACATGGGAGGTGTCATTAAATCTATGTGTGCGTAAACAAATATTATGATTAGCTAAAATGAGGATCTTTAACTCAAGGTTATTAGACCCAAATCAAGAGCACCAAGCTTTGATACTACTTGTAGGTCACCTAGAGGGGGGAATAGGTGACTAGCTAATCCAATGATAAATAATACAGAATTAAAAACTATTTAAGCAAACTAAAACTATTATGCAAAGCATACCAAAGTATAAACAAGAGTGTAGCCGAATTTCCGGTGAAAGGCTCTGGACTATCTCCTCAAGATTCCTCTAGATAAGAGTTGAGGTGCCGCTATGGCTCTCTTAGTTGAATACAAGTATGATCAAACAATCCCAAGCATATATCAATTGAGTACAAAATATATCAAGCATATAAAGAGATAAACAATATAAGCATGCAAGATATATAAACAAAGTGAGAGAGAAAGCAATCACAAACACGGGAGAATTGTTTCGAGGTTCGAGCACCCTTGTTCTATGTCCCCGCCTTCAACACTATGAAGGATTTCCACTAGAATCGATCCCGCAAGATCACCCGATGCCGCAACACCTACAACGAGTTCACACTAGAACTCTTGGACTCACAAGTCCCTCTCTTGTTCCCGTAGAAACAATACAACACGAACTCACAAGTTCGCCGAGGCCGCACCTCTACAACACTCTCCAATATAAGGTAGAATACGTGATGATCTCTTCTCTTTGATTACCAACAAACACTCTCACAATCAATGCTCCTATAAGATAGATAAGATTATGGAAAGCTCAAGTTAGTGTGAGAAAAAACTGGATAGATTTGGAGGTGAAAAGCTCAAAGAAAAGCTTTTGAAAAACTCAAGAGAATCACTGTTGATAAACACTCTTTTGATATAGAAGTTTAGCCTAAAAACTTGTTAAAAAACTTCTGTGGAAGATGGGAAAACTAGCTCCAAAACACTTCTCGAAATCTTGTAAAAAACTCACCCAAGACCCCATATTTATAGGCCAAGAAAAATTAGCCGTTATGGTTTAAAAACTGGCTAGAATGGCCTGTTGGTCAACCAACCAACGGTCAAATTTCTGACCATTGGACACTGGTGGTCGACCGACCTCTGTACAATAGGTCAACTTAGAGCACAGTTTTGAGGTCTAAAACATCCGATTTTGAAAATATGTATATAGGATGAAGTTGTAGATATTGACGTTTTCTTTCTAGTGAAACTCAAATCAAATTAATATCATTTCGGAATAGAAAGTTATCAATACAATACTAAAAGGTATCAAATCAGAAACTGTAAACTATTTTTAGAGCAAGAATAGACTTCAACCCAATATTTGACAATCTTAAAATTAAATTAGAAAATGATTATTGAATATGAAATGTAACCCTGAATGTTATATTTAAAATACAATTTAAATCATATTAATTGAATATAAGAATCAAAAGATATGGTTAGAAAACTATAGAGGTGTCGAGCAGATCAAAGAACGTTTGGCCGCCCGGTCGACCGGTAAAACCCGAGAGCTCTGTAAACTTAGTCGATCAGCCGGTCGGTCAGCTGATCTCTACTGCGGTCGACCAGTCGGTCGACCGAGCTCAAATCACATGGGCTTGTGCATGTCGGTTGACCGCTCGGTCGACCGGCTCAGCC
This sequence comes from Agave tequilana, assembly GCA_038442645.1. Lineage (NCBI taxonomy): Eukaryota > Viridiplantae > Streptophyta > Magnoliopsida > Asparagales > Asparagaceae > Agave > Agave tequilana. The sequence continues at coordinate 89,367 of JAVJIF010015301.1, read as the reverse complement.
TTCGGTCGACCGGTCGGTCGATTGCAAGCAGCCCAAAAATATTTTTAACAACTTTTTAAAATACATCTTAAATTCCATAAAATCTCCATAAAATCCGCAAAAATAAGATTATTAAAATACTTTCAAGTATAAATATGTGTGATAAAAAATTTACACATATTAAAAACATATGAACTATTTTGAGGCATAGAATTTAAAGCTTAAAACAAAAACCATATTTTTGGAAGCCAAACTTTTGTGTGTATAAGCTTGAGCATTCCACAACTAATCTATCCTTTATATTTTATCTAAAAATAAAATCTTAACACTTACAAACATGACAAAAGTCTTCACAAAAATCTTCTCATGAAAATTTTCTTCTCCTTCTTGACTTGGTCCAAACCTTTATCCAATGAGCTAGACCTCCTCTTGAGTACTTGATGCAATCTTGATGCGTGAGCTCTTGAATCAACACGAACTAGCTCTAAAACTTGACTTTGAATCCTTTGTTGAAGCTAAACACCTACTAAGATCTTGATCAAATATCTGAGACTAAATAAACACAAGATCATTAGTACTATAACTATATGAGTTAATCATCATCAAAACTAGAGCGATGGGCTTTGGGCCAACAAAAAATTAGAGGACGAGTTCTGATAATGAAGATATTGATCAAATGAATCTCTATAGACGGAATGTAATATCCCTAATTAATAATACTGTATTAATATACTTTTTAAAATAATTATCTGGCTTTATCTATTATTATTAATTTACTTGACTTTTTATTATTGTTGTTTGTTTTTATCAGCAGGGATTGTTACTATTATTATTATTTCATTATGATTGTTATTTATTATTATTATAATTAATGTTATTAATTATTATTAATATTGTTATTGTTGTTATTATTAATTATTAGTAGTGTTAGTATTATTATGTTTATATTGATATTAGTATTATTCCCATTAGATTATTATATATTATTAGTAGTGGTCATTAGCATTACTATTCATTATGGGTATCATTATTTATTATTATTGTTTTTGTTATTGTTATTATTAATTATTTTTATTATAAATATTATTGTTAATTAATATCTTTGTTATTGCTAATTACCATAAAGTATTATTATTCATTTTTTATTATAATTATTATTGTTGTTATAGTATTATTATTGTATTATGGTTACTTATTATTTATTAACATTTCTAGTTATTATTTTATTTTGGTATGTGTATTGTATTGAGCCTTGCCTCTCTCTCCTTTCATTTCCTGTTAACTTTTTATTTCATTTACTTCCTAACCCATTAACCCATACCCATTATCTATTAATCTTAACCCAAAACCCGAAACATAATTATACCCTTTATATATCTCCTAACCTTTAACCTAACCCTAATTAGTCCCTAACCTCATCCTCCTCTCCCTTACACAGCCGCCACCACCACCATCATGTTGTTCCCTATCTCCACCACACCATCTCCTCCCCGGATGTGACCAGACCAAGCCCAAACCTCCTCCTTCTCCGACAAACCCTGCTGCCCTACTCCTTGTCACGCATTCATCACCATCGTAAACCCAACTACATGATCATCACCCACCTTAGCCGTGTTTCTCCCATGGCAGCACCCTTCCCTCCCCATACCGGAGCACAGCTGGGAGATCTCCCTTATGCCTCCTGGTCGGCAACACCCCTGTCGTCCCCTTCCACTCCAACGGAGACGCGGCCTCTCAATGATCAGGACGTGAGCACAACCCATGAGCCCACACCCACACCCACACCTCTACCACTCTTCCCTAACCACGGATGCTCCGCCCTCCTCCGCTGAGATTCGCCATCATCCCCGGAGCCACAACACCCTGACCGACCAAAGCCCCTCCTTGCCGGCCATCTTCACCTCTCCACCGGAGTTGCGGCCTACCCCACCAGCACCTCCTCAACAGATTCCCCCTTGACCATCATGGCCTGCACCCCACCCCCGGAGCCCCAAGGTCGCACTCCTCCTCCCATGGCCGGAGCACCCGAGTCCGCAAGCCCCTTATGCTACCGCCTTCACACCAAACCCGCCACCGCGGCCTACCTCCCCGCTGCTCGGCCTACCTCCCCGCTGCTCGGCCTCCTTGTGCACAACCATCTCTCCTCTCTGGCAGAGCCGCTACACCATCGCCATCTCCTTGGTCGTGAGCTTTCTTTCCCCCTCTATGATTGCAAGTAAATGCAATGAGAATTACCCTCTAGCTTTAGGCTAACGGGTCGTGTCGAGGAAGAATGCGATGAAAGCTTTTCAATGAATTGTTTAAAGAACAAAGAATGATGTCAGTGTATTTTTTTATGTTGAAAAAGAGAATGGAAAGTAAGGAATTGATTAAAAGAAAAAATGAAAACTTAGAGAAGGCTTTGGAAAAAATGATCTTTAAAAAGTATTGAAGATTGATTGGTTGTTTGTTTTAATATATGAAAAAGATCTGGGCTCACTATCTTACTACTCAACGATATATTCTTCTCTTAAAATTCTCAGTGCCTCAACTTGATCATAGGCAAAAACTTAAGCTTAAGTTTGAAAGTCTTAAGCAAAGCAAATAAGATTGTTTAGAAAAGTGAACTCTTTTTCTAAGAATTCATCTTGAATTGAATGTTAAATCATCAAGTTGTATTTCAATATGAAATAAAAAACAAGTTCAAGTGATGTTTTTAAAAAATAGAAGTTTAGAAATCCAAACCCATTCTCATGTGCCTTCAAGAACACTTTCAAAGAAGCAAGACTTAGTTTAAGGCATACATATGATTCCATTGGGTTCTTTATAACAAAATCATTCAAAACAAGAGAGGGATCGAAGAGAGATGATAGTGAACCAAGAAAAACAAATTTAGCTACTTATAATTAAGGTAAAGCAAGACATGTAAATAAAATGAAACATACCGTGAATCAGAGAAGAAGATAAATCTTGATCCTTTATTGATGTCACTTCAACTTCAGGTTACAATCACTCTTTTCCTCTCTCTCACTTGTATTTGGACTAAACTACAAATTAAAAAACATGGATACAAATTCTCAATACTATCTAACAAAAAATCTAAACATAAAAAAAAGAGAAAAATTTAAACTAATTTCCGGTATCTTTTTCAGTGAGAAACCTGCCTTTTATAGGTAAAAACCCAGATGCTCCCCTTATCTCCACTACTGGGCCGCGGATCCCCAGCAAGGAGCCACATCCAAGTGGAGATCTTGATATCTTGTGGTGTTGCCGCCTTTTGTCTGGCTGGATTTGTTGTTAGTCTCTGATTCTGATATGATCTTTGGTGATTCTCAAGCTAACCGATTTGGATTCTTATATAACCAAATTAACCAGTTTTATTTGATATAATCCTCCCTGATATGTGTTGATCTTCAGCTGGAATTATCCCTATCCTCCTGAATATTTATCTCCTCTTTAATAAAATTTAAATCAGAATTAAGGTGAGCTTTTAGGCTCATTTCTTTCCTATCTCCATTAACAATGGGCATGCATATTATTAAATAAAAATGAGACTTATTTATAGGATTTATTAGATAATAAATATGGTAATGTGATAATATATATGCAATATCTATGACCGATCACACTTCTACACTTATCTTTTGCTCGCCCTCGAGCAAAACATAAAAAACTAATCCTAAGAAATTTATTTTGACCACTTTCGCAGATCACTCGATTGTACTTAACATGTGCAACAAGCCGTTAAACCTCTAGGTTAACTCTAGAGGATGGTTTTGTCTCATGAGGGTTTTCAGTGGATTGCACCCACAAAATTCATAAATAGTGAAAAAATTGTTAGTATTTTCGAAAATCATTTTAAAAAGAGAGAAAATATTTGAGTTATTATTGTAAGAGTTTAAGTAATCTATAAGTTATAGGAAAATGGAGCTTTTCATTCCTAAACTTAGTCTCTATTCAAAACATATCATCAATCAAAGTAAGGAGTCAAATTGTATTTCTCATCTAGTATATTAATTTACCCTAAGTCATATGCAATTTTGTGACCGTGAAATTTTTACTAAGGGTTCTTTAACTTTAACTCTTATGCCTTGTATATTTTTAGTTTTGGTGGTATTATTCCTTAATTCCATTAGGCTTTCTAATCCTGTCCATGTAATGCGTCTTTAGTCGTTGACGCTCAAACCGGACAATCTTAGGGCACCAGGTGAGAAAACACCCCTAAGGACTGAAGCACTCGAGCAAACAAGGTCACGAAACCAAGAATTTTTATTTATAAAATGTTTCCCTTTTATGTGTGAATACTTATGCTTCATGAGACACACATACCCAGCTTAATCAAAGGATATATATATAGAGTAGTCTTCGTGTGAGAAACTTTCTCACACGAAGACGATGAGAAAACTATATAGGAGATTTTATGTGGATGATCCGAAACGTTCATCTTGATCTATATACTTTATTTAGACTATCAATTAAAAATCACGCGAGTCCGAGCTTTTTACCCACACAACAAGTGGTTACAAAACATATGTTATATTCACCGTAGAATGAAGATGTCACTTGATGCATCGGTAAAAAAAGTTAAAATCGCGTGATTTTTTATTGGTAGTCTAATTAGAGTATGTAGATCATGATGAACGGTTCGGATCATCCATAAAATCTCTCTTATATGGTTTTCTCACGAAGCTTATTATGAGAAAGTTTCTCATTTAAAAATTTTCTATATATATATTCAAACTTATCTAACCATCTTTGGCATAAATACCAAGGCTTGCTTAGGCCAAATCACCTATCTTATCAATAATTAGTTTGTTTATTTTTAATAGATATACATATATGTATACATATACATATACATATATACATACATATATGTATAAGTATATGTATACATATATGTATGTATATATGTATATGTATATGTACACATATATGTATATGTATATGTGTATATATACGTACATGTGTATATATATACACGTATATATATATATTTCTTTTTTTATAAGGCATAAGAATCTTTGTTTTTGAACCCTAAGTGTGAAAGTGTATAAAGTGTGCATATTACATCAAGGTAAAGATCAAGACTAAATTACTTTCACAAATTTTCTTCCTAACCTAAAAATCAAACAAGTCATCTCATTTTGACCAAGTATAAGAAATCCTAATTATGGTTCTCCTTTTCCTTAAAATTGACTTAATTTCTTACAAAATATATCAAAATATTGTTCTTTTTTTCAAAAAGTTTTTTTTTCATTTTTTTCATTTTTTTATAGTTATATTAATCATGTTAGAGCCCTCCCTCACACTTATCCCATTGTCCACAATGTATGAAAGAAATGTATAGATGTATGAAAATAGAATATAAAGGAGGTAAAGTTACCGATACACTGGGTCGAAAAGACCCATAGCCGTTTCATTTACCGACACCAATTCCAAGAAAGGTTTAAGGCGTTGACTATTTACCTTAAAGTCATTTCCATTCTTGGTATCACTGATCTCTACAACACCGTGTGGAAATACGATTTTTACAACGAATGGCCTAGTCCATCTTGATTTCAACTTTCCTGAAAAAAGCTGAAGCCTAGAATTATTGAGTAAGACTTTTTATCCATGGACAATGTTTTCCTTATGATATGTTTATCATGAAAAATCTTAACTCTATTTTTTGTGATCTTAGCATATTCATAGGGCTCATTTCTCAACTCCTCTAATTCAGAAATTTATAATTTTTGAAGGTCACCAGCCTTATTCAAATCGAAATTTAGCTGCTTGATTGTCCATAAGGCCCGGTGCTCTATCTCAACGGGTAGGTGGCAAGCCTTCCCAAAGACTAACCTATAAGGAGCCATCCCTAGATCATCTTGAAAGCGATCCTGTAGGCCTATAGGGCATCTACAAGTTTGGGAGATAAATCTTTCCAGTTTTGATTCACAGTCTTCTCCAAAATAAGCTTGGTTTGTCTATTGGAGACCTCAATCTGCCCACTGATTTGAGGATGATAAGATGTGACAACTTGCGAGTTATGGCATACTTTCACATAAGAGCTTTAAAGGATCTATTGCAAAAGTGAGTACCACTATCACTGATGATAGCACGAGGGATTCTGAAGCGTGAGAAAATATTTTCTTTCAAAAACTTTATTACAACTTGTTATCATTAGTTTTACTTGGAATGACTTCTACCCACTTGGACACATAGTCCACAGCAACCAATATGTATTGGTTTCCAAATGAATTAGGAAATGGACCCATAAAGTCGATGCCCAAAACATCAAAGAGTTCTATTTTTAAAAGAGGCATTATATCTCGTTTCGAGATCCTTCCTACCATTTAACATCTAGGGCACATCTTACAAAATTCATAAGCATCTTTGAATAAAATAGGCCAATAGAACCCACTTTGCAGCACCTTTTCAGCAGTCTTGCGGGGACCATAGTGTCCACCGCATGAAAGTTCGTGACAGAAGGATAAAACACTCTTAATTTCTTCATCGGGAATGCATCTTCTAATATTTGGTCAGAATAGTACTTAAAAAGATACGGTTCCTCCCAAAAGAAATACTGGACTTGAGTAAGAATCGGTATATATCGTTTTAGACTGATGAGAAGGAGTTTGGTTTGTGACTAAGTAATTCACTATATCAGCAAATCAAGGTTCCCTAAAGACAGCTAAGAGATTTTCATCAAGAAAGTCCTCATTTATGGGCAATTCGTTGCATGGAGAGTTTAGGATACGCGAAAGATGGTCAGCAACGACATTTTCTACGCCTCTCTTATCTCGAACCTCGAGATCAAATTCTTAAAGAAGGAGAATCCAATGAATGAGTTGGGCCTTTGCATCCTTCGTCATCATGAGGTACCTTAGCGCAGAATGATCGGTAAAAATTATGGTTTTGGACCCTAGTAGGTTGGGACAAAATTTCTCTAAAGTAAATACTACTGCTAAGAATTTATTCTCGGTTATAGTGTAATTCATTTGAGCATCGTTGAGAGTCCTTATAGAGTAGTAAATCACATGTTGCTTGTTATCAATGCGCTGTCCTAAGACAGCGCCTATGGCAAAATCAGAAGCATCGCACATGATTTCGAATGGCTTAGACCAATCCGGTGTAGATATGATTGGCGCAGAAATAAACTCTTTCTTAATCTTCTCTCAAGAATTTATACAATCATCATCAAAAGTGAAGGACACATCCTTAGCTAACAGATTAGTCAAGGTCTAGCAATCTTACTAAAATCCTTAATAAATCTTCAGTAGAAACTGGCGTGTCCTAAGAAGGATCGAATATCCTTCACACATTTGGGCATGGGGAGCTTAACAATAACTTCAATCTTGACTCTATCCACTTCAATTACTTTCTTAGAGATTTCATGACCCAAGATAATTCCATGTCTTATCATAAAGTGGCATTTCTCCCAGTTCAGTGTCAGATTTTTCTCAGCACAACGTTGGAGGACGAGTTCTAAATAGTGAAGACATTGAGTGAATGAATCTCCATAGATGGAGAAATCATCCATGAAGATTTCTAAGAATTGTTCTACCATATCAGAGAAAAGACTCAACATGCAACGTTGAAACGTTGCTAGGACATTGCATAAGCCGAAAGACATTCGACGATAAGCAAATGTCCCAAATGGACATGTGAACGTAGTCTTTTCTTGGTCCTCAGGAGCAATAAGAATCTGATTATACCCCGAGTAACCGTCCAAGAAATAGTAATACTCATGGCCAGCCAATCGTTCAAATATTTGATCAATGAAGGGATGTGGGAAATGGTCCTTACGAGTTGCTGCATTAAGTTTCCTATAGTCGATGCAAACTTGAATTTTTGTGGGAAGTCGAGTTTGTTTGTTCTCGTTTTCCACCACGGTGAAACCGGATTTCTTTGGAACTGCGTGGACAGGACTGACCCATTGGCTATCAGAAATGGGAAACATTATCCCATTGTCTAAGAGTTTCACAATTTCAGCATGAACAACCTCTTGTATTATTAAGTTTAATCTACACTGCGGGTCTCTCTTTGGTGTCGCTTCTTCATTGTGATGAATGCGATGTTGAACTCTGGTTGGACTAAACCGCTTTATATCAGTCTTAGTCGAACTAATGGCTTCCCTATGTTTTCTCAGAATTGCTTTAAGATTCTCTTCTTGCTCATTGATCAGGGGAAATCACGCAAGAAAAGTGTATATTTTGAAATCAAGATTTAAAGTGTGTGCGCTTTGGCTTCCTTGATATTTCCGTTATAGCATAGAGGCTAAATGGGACGAATCCACAGGGATGGGAAGCGATAGAAGCTTTACCGGAATGTTCACGTGTGTGTTAAAGTTTCTTCAACATTTTAAAGAATTAAAAGAAAAGAAAACAAAGAATGGAAAGAGAAGAGTACAGTGAAATACGAAGGAGTGGAAACATAGAAGATAAGATATTGTGGTTTTATTTGTATATCTAAAACAAAGTAAAAAGAGAAAGAAAACTCATGGTTACTAACTACTAATGGCTCTACTAACTATGCTTACCTCTTAGTGATAGTTGCCTCACATGTATGTTGGCCCAGAGGCCTTCCACTCTAGTTTTGATGATTCAAACATTTTGACGTGTATTCCTATATTATACATGTTTTTCATGTTTATATGTTTAGTTTCATGTATATGCCTATTTTGTTAAAACTTAAGATATACATGTATACCTCTTTGAGTCTTTTTGCCTTTCATGCAAATCTTTATTATAGACTCAATTGTGTTTAGGGATATGTATGTATACTACTAGTTTAGATAAAACATACATATACCTTGAAGCCTATTTGACTTTGATGATTTTCATGTTTTGAAAAGGAATTTTCTAATTGAGCTAAATTGACTATTTTCATGATGATGTGTTTCACTTAACTCTTATACACTCACTTATTTAACGTTTTCTCATGATTTTGTTTTCATGAGTACAATTTGTGCTATATAGATTTTGAGTGTTTGGTGATCATGTGATTTACATGTTTTTCATGAAATATATTTTTGTTTTATTCCTTACTTGAAGGATTTCATACTAGTTTACAATTTTTTTCCTATAACTAGTTCATATTCTTCATTATGATAGAGTTTTTCAAACATATTATATTTTTTAAACTTATTTTTGAAAACCTCTACCCATCTAAGGGCGGTTGGTTGGGCGACCATGCCTTGTATGCTTATTATTGAAATTTTTTTAAACATGTGCATGAAATGGGTGGTAGAAAGTATGAGTTATACACTTGATTCTAATTATAGTTTCAATTGGTATCATTGGATCTTTTCAATTGGTATCACTATTGACATTCTTTTGTATACTCATATATGTTTCTATATATGTATGCTTACACTTCAAATAGTATCAATTTCGATTGGTATTTAATTTTCATACATATATATATGTTTTATTTGTGCTTACTATATCTCTATATCTTTAAGCACAAATTTTAGTTATGCTAAGTTTGATTTCTTTAATGACTATTATATTTCAATTGATTATGTTTCAATTGGTATCTTATATAAGCTTATGCATCATTTTGTTTGGTATTTCATAAAGGGGGAGAAAATTCATATTTCACTTTTAATTGGTTTTGTTTACCTTGGTATTTTACTCCCACACTTTATGTTGAAAAAGGATTGAAAAATGATATTTTTTTTGGTATCATATGCTCCTAATGAAAAATTACTTTCAATTGGTACTAATCTTTACAATTGGTATCAAGATTACTTATATGTTTACATCTTTCAATTGATATCAAAATCTTTGGTTGAATTTTTCAACATGTTTTATTTACTTTCAATTGGTTTCAATTGGTAAAATATATACATGTTTATTTAAATTAAAAATATTTGTTTTATGTACCTTCAATTGGTATGGTTTATTGATATCATGATGCACAAAGTTGATATTTTTATTTTTAATTGTATCATAAAGTTTTGCCTTGCTTTCACCCCTTATTGATATTTTTTGTTTAAGACAAGAAGAGGAAGAACATTATTTTATTGTTTTCTTTGATCCCTTTGTTGATGATTGACAAAAAGGGGGAGAAGTATTTGAGTTTATATGCATATTTTTTATTTATTTGTAAGTTTATATCAAAGTTTGTTTCATATTGATATCAAGAGAGTTTGTTTGATGTTTTGTTGATTTTGGTATCAAGAGAACATATTTTGTTGTTTTGGTTTATTGGTATCAAGAACTTTTGTTAAAATTTTATTGTTGGTATCAAGAGCTTTTATTGATTATTGATTATCTTTCAATTGGTATCAAGAGTTTTTATTGATTGGTATCAAGAGCTTTTATTGCTTTTATTGATAAAGTTTTCAATTGAAATTTTTATTGGTATCAAGAGTAATATTTTAAGTTTATATTGATACTTAAGAACATGTTTATTTTAAAAAGGAAAAGGAATTTATTTTAAAAGTTTGGTATCAAGAGCATGTTATTTCATTATGCATGTTTATGCATATTCATGTTTAATATTCATTGCATATTCTTATTATTTATTGCTATGCATGAGTTAAGGGGGAGCTTCTTTGAAGCTTAAATTTAATCCATGCATATATAACTCCATGAGTTTTGTCATCATCAAAAGGGGGACATTGTTGGCCCAAAGGTCTTCCACTATAGTTTTGATGATGATTAACTCACGTAGTTATATTTTACAAATAATCTTGTGATATTTAGTTTCAGATATTTATACCAAGATATTAGTAGGTGATTAGCTTCAACAAAGATGTTTTGGAGCTTTCACATGGTGATTCAAGAGCCCGAGCGTCAAAGTTCATATCTAGCACTCGTTGGAGTCAAGCTCGGTGGATCACGTTTGGATCGAGTCGACTTGGAGACTGCGCTCTACAAGAAGACTTCGGTACACTGTTTAGTTTATAGTTTAGATCCATTGTTAAAGATTAGATAGTGTGATATGCTCAAGTTCACAACACACACGTTTCATGTTTATTGGTTTTTGGTTTTTAGTTTAACCGATCTTGGTTTTCATGAATAGATAGAATCAAAACAAGTTTACATGGTTTAATACATATTAGATTTGTTCTATATACATCTATGCTTCAACTATTTAAACAAACTTAGTTTGATAGTTTATTTTATGAGTTTGGAGTTTTGGTATTTTTAACAAAACTTATTTTCAGATTTAATGTCAAAAACATTGATATATATCTTTCATGCATATTGGATTATATCCATATACAACATGCTTCAAGTTGTTAAGTATCATGTTTTTGTAGTTGGATGAGTTTTGGATAAAACGGTTTTCCATTTCAAAAATCCAAGTTTTGAAAAATACGGATTTTGGTTTTCGGCAAAATTTATAAGTCACAAACATGGTTCAAATTATTTGAAATATGTGTTGAATTTTTTCACACATGTTTGTATTTCAAAGAGAATTTTAGAACTTATTTTTGTGGATTTTTAGAGATTTTATGGGATTTATATGATAATTAAAAACCCAGTTTTCAAGTTCTGAATTTAGCCCTGCCAGGCTCTGGCAGTCGACCGAGCAGGTTGATCGGACCAGGAGTCGATCGACCGGACTGGTCGACCGACGTGCACAAAGTCGTGCACGCAGGCCAGCCCCTTGGGCCGGTCGACCGAGCAATCGATCGACTGAAATCAGCCCACTCTCGGGTTGACCTGGTCGACCGGGCGGTCGACCGGCCAGAGAGCCGTTGCTCTCAGGTTCTGGGCGCGGTCGACCGGCGGTCGACCGGAAGGCTCAACGGTCAAATTTTTGACAGTTGCCCGGTCGACCGGCCGGTCGACCGGAAGGCCAATCTGGGCCTAGTCAGCTGCCAACGGGCAGATTTTGATTGGGCTTATAAATGCCCCAATCTTTGGCCAGTTTTGGACAACAATTTCCAGAGCTAAAATTCCATCTTCTCTAGTGTTTTATACAAATTTTCAAAGGAAGTTTTGGGCTTTAAAGTTTACATTTGATTTGGTGTTTTTCTAGGGTTTGGAAAATCAAAGAAAAGTGATTTTGGGAAAAGTGTTTTGGTCCATCTTCTTCATCCTTATTTCTAGTTCTTCCCAAGGATTTTCTTTGAGTATTTATTTTTCATTCCTTTAGTTTTTCTCACACTTGAGCTTATCATTCTATCCTCTCTATAGGATCTTTGTTTTGTGGGCAAAGAATTAGTTTGTGGTCTTTTGATCACCAAGTTGTAAACCCTTCTACTTTGTGTTATCTCTCTTGTGTAGAGGTTGATTTTTGGAGTGGTGGCTTTGTGCCCTACTCTCTAATGAGAGGTTGATTTGTTGTTTGGCTTTGTACCTATCCCTCATTTGTGAAGTTGATTTGTGGTGGCTTTGTGCCCAGCCTCTAAGTGTAGAGGTTGTGTTTGTAATTGAGAGAGGAGTTGTGTACTCCCGGTTGTATTACCCCAAATCCTCAGTGGAGGTTCCCTGTGTGGGAGTCCTGTGTGGACAAGTTAGTGAAATCCTTCTGTGTGAAGGTGGGGATGTAGAGCTGTATGCTCGAACCTCGAAACATATCCGTATATTTGCGATTGATCCTCTCTCTCTCTCTCTCTCTCTCTCTCTTTTACATTGTGCCTTGCATCATTTCATATTGCTCATTCATATATTATATGCATGGCTTGTTTGTGTGTGCCTCATTTGTGTTTAATCACGAGAGCTTCATATAGCACCTCAACTCTTATTAAGAGGAATCAAGAGGAGTTAGTCCAGAGCCCTTCTCTGGGAATTCGGCTACACTCGTTGGTTACACTAAGTGTGTTGCAATTTAGCTTTAATTTCCGCATTTTGTTCATTAGATTAGCCGTACACCTTTTCACCCCCCTCTAGGTATATTTACAATGTATCCTTGACCATCACTAGTCCTTGGTTCAAGAGCGTTTCAAAGCATGACCCATATGATAACTTTCACATCCAAACTCAACAAAATAAGTGCAAGCTACACTTAAACCATCAAAACTAAACAAGAGAAAGCATGGAGTAAAGTAATATTAATTTGTTAGAGAGTTAGGATGTTAGAGCGTTAGAATCCATCATCATAAGTCATCAATGGCTCTTGCAAGAGCAAGGCCAAGTAGAGGCTATTAGATTCATGTGAATTATCAAGTAAGAAGTAAGCAAGTTAGTGGTTAGTAGTTAGTTGCCATGAGAGAAAATTAGCTAAACATGTAAAAGGAGTTAGAGAAGAAAACAAAGAGAGGGAAAGACAGAATCTTTCATAGCTTGTCACCTTCTATTACAAGCACTCTTACTTTTCAACCATGTAGCACTCTCTATCCTATTACAAGATCTATAAGAAATAGAAAATACAAAGGAGGAGGAAGAAGAAGAACTAAACTAAACTATCCTAAACTATAATAAGGGAAAAACCCAAAAAACTAACCTAAAAATACTTCAAAAACTCCTCTTTATTCTCCTCCCTGGGCTGTGGAAAACCCCAAGTATTTATAAATGAAGAGGGGTATCAGGGTACAGGGACGGAGCCATGAGTCAAATCTGGCGCGCAGCTCCATTCCAGAGCCGTAGAAACGCGGCCTAAAACGCGACTATACCAGGGCGACGCACGCAGCGCCGCCTGCTGCGTGCTGCCTGCTTATCCCCCAGTCGGTTGTATGTCCCGATTTCTGGTTTTGGGCCCCTGGTTTTGACGAAACCACTCTCCAAGGTCAATGACTATCTTTATAGGCTTTTAATCACCAATTAAATGGTGATTTTGGGTCTTCTTCTTCATTTCATGCCATGGACCTAGAAACATACAACAGAGATATTATTAGCAGAATTTAATATTAAATAAATATGAAGATGTGGTATGAAATATGTTATTTTAGAGACTAATCACAACCCCACACTTATCTTTTGCTCGTCCTGAGCAAAACAAAAACTAAGAAAATTATTACACCACTTTCGCAGGTGACGCGATTGCACCGAGCATGTGCAAAAGCCGTTAAATCTCTAGATTTTCCCTAGAGCAGGAGTTTTGTCTCCTGAAGATTTTTAGCAGATTACACCCACAAAATCCGTAACAAAAGAAATCAAATATCAGTATTTTTGAAAATACATTTTGGAATAGAAAAAAGTGTTGAAGTATTTTTGCGAAAATATAAGTGATCCAAGGTTATAGGTTAACCAGAAATTATTCTTCCTTAAACTAAGTCGAAATGCAAAATCTTGTTATAATTGAATGTAAAATTTAAAATTGAATCAATTCTTTGATCTTTCATAAAACTCTTAGAAAAATATGCACTTTGTGAATAGTTAAAATTTTTAGGATATCGACTCTAACTTTCATGCCATTTATTTATATTATTATTTTTTTTTCTTCCCTTAATTTTCATAGACTTTCTAGCTTACCCGGGTAGTAAGCTATTAGCTGGTGACTCCTAAACCAGATAGTTTTAGGGCAGGTATGAAAAATCATACTTTCTGAGGCATAATTACCTAACTTCTATAGGTGGTTTTATCATCATTTTTATATATATTTTATAGTATTTTTCTATGACATTTTCAGTCTTTGTTTTAATCTTAAAAATTGTGTAAGTGTGAAGTGCATAAATCTAAGGCAAAAAATTCAAGATCAAATTATCTTTTCAATCTTACTTCCTTATCCTAAAATTTAAACAAGACCTATTATTTTTACTTGGTTTAAAAATTCATTACTTTAGGTCTTCCTAATTTCTAAGATAATCTTAATTTTCTTAAAAATAAGTCAAAACTATTTCTTTTAATTCAAAAAGTTTTGTAAAAAGAAAAGAAGAGACTTTTTATATTAAAGAAAATTTTAAAAATTTCCTAAGAAAAAGTGTAAAAGAAAGAAAATGTAAAATTATGTTAGTAAATCCCCCCCCCACTTATCTCATGCATTGTCCTCAATGCATCGTGAATGTGTATGTACATGAAACAAATAGAGAGGGAAGAAAAATTACCTCATGGTGGTGGTTCCGGTAGTGGTGTGACTGGGCCAAGCGTTGTTACCCAATCAAGATATTGTGGATCTTGCAGAAACCCACCAGTGACCTCTCTAATATGACCCAGTAAAAGAATGATTGAGTGAATGGTCTTATTTAAAAATTTATCCCTATCTAATTTCCAATTTTTAAAAATAATTATTGAGTCATTTTCTTCAGCATTCTTGTCCAATAATGAAGTGTGATGTTGGAAGATGATTGATTTGGGGTCTGTTTGGTTATCGTAACTGGCCGTAATTTGCAGTTGTAATTGGTAAAGTCTTTTACAATTGTAAATGAGTTAGATGTATGTAAATTTTACGGTGTTTAGTTGGTAATATGAAATTGTAAAGTGGGAAAGTGTATTATACTTTACGATGTTTGGTTGTCGTAATATATAAGTCGTAAGTGAAAAAGATGACCACAAAATTAACTATCTGGTGATTTTAAAAGTTTTAATACTGCAAATAAATATTATAAAAGTTAAATATTAAAAATTTTTAATATTAATATAAAAAATATTACAAATTAGTATGACCACAAAATTAACTGTAACTGGGCTGTAAGTGAGTGGTAACTGGGATGCAAGTGAGTGGTAACTGAGTTACGTAAGTCTTTTATGAATTACGGTCCAAACAAACGCCGTAGTTGTAACTGGGTAGTAAGTCATTTACGAATTACAGAGTTTTATGCGAAACAAACGGCCCCTTGGGCTCAAATGGAATAGGAACAAAATCCTATACTGACTCGGGAATTTGACTCAGATTAAGTCGAGATTCAAAAGGAGAAGTCGAAATTGGTTCAAAAATGGGGTCCAGACCAAAGAATTGATGTTCATACACTTTCCCTATCAATGAAGTGTGATCATAAGATATTAGTGATTCAATTTTACGGTGTGCTGGTACTGGATTCAATGTTGACTCCGCAATAGAGAAAAAATCTGGTAAAGACACCGGAGTCATTATTGAATCAAAAAGTGAAATGGAATTACCAACTTGAGGTTCAGGATCACTTTCAAGCTTAAGTTAAATTTCGAAAAAACAATAACTTCCCAAAATGTCAAGGTGGTTCTCAAAATTTGGGCAAGTTCAAATGGATATAATGAAATTGAATCTTGATTTTCGACCACGGAAGGAATGTGAATGGGTGAAATGATCGATTCAAGTTCAGAAATTATGGGAATCAAAACTGGCTCAAGAACGTTACTTAGTTTAGGTAACACTATAGGAGTCGATATTGATTCAAGGATTGGACTCGAATTGCTAAATTGAAGCTCAGGTTCACATTCATCTTCAAGTTAAATTTCAAGAATTGGATAACTTGTCAAACTATCAAGAATTTGAGTTGGTCAAGTTCAGATTGGTATGATGAAATTAAAGCTGGATTTCAAAATGACATGATTCGTGAGTTGTATGAACATTTGGTGGACATGAGTGCGCTCGGTCTCTTGCACAAATTCCATAGTTTTTTCCCACAATGATTCTCTTTTGAGTCGTTCTGAAAAAAAACTACATGAATTTTTGAAATTTTGTGGACATGATGAGGCTACCATTTTTTTCAAATTATTTTTGGGCCTCTATTACTTCTTCCAAACTCCTTTCCAATGATGATTTTTCTTCAATTGGTGGTTCAGAAAAAGGAGTATATGAATCAAAATCGGAAAATTAATATTGTGAAAATTGTGAACAAGATGGTTGAAAATTTACTGGAGGTAGGTGAATCTCCATTGACTTTGTGAAGAGTTGAAATTATTTTAAAAATTGTGGTCATAAGATTGAAGGTATGGGCCATATTGAGTCGAATAATCCCAATCCGGCCTATATGATTGGTTCATGTTGTACATATCCGGGTTGAAGTTATTCGAGTTAAATGAGGTCGGAGTGAAATATGGATTTATATTAGGATTGAAAAAATTGTTGCTGTTGAAATCCATATCACAATTTACAAAAAAACAAACAAATAAACAAACAAACAAATAAAAAACAAATAAAGAAAAAGAAGAAAACAAGCCTATGTTAGAGTTGACTTATGAAATACACCTAGAGGGGGGTGAATAGGTGTAAGGCTAATCTAATGAGAAATAATGCGGAATTAAATACTAATTGCAATACACTTAGTGTAACCAAAGAGTGTAGCCGAATTCCCCGTGAAGGGCTCTAGACTATCTCCTCTGAATTCCTCTAAATAAGAGTTGAGGTGCTATATGAAGCTCTCTTGGTTCAACACAAGTGAGGCACACAAACAAACAATACCAAGCATATAAGTATGAATGAACAATATGAATCAATGCAAGGCACAATGTAAGAGAGAGAGAGAGTTAGAGAAAGTGGATCAAACGCAAACACTGAGATATGTTTCGAGGTTCGAGCACGCAGCTCTACGTCCCCGCCTTCACACAGAAGGATTTTCACTAACTCGTCTATCACGCCCCGCTTCCCAAAATACGCTGGAGCAGAGACGCGACATGAGTCGGCGATGCATATACGCAAGGAAAATACCTCACGTATACGCACTACGCCCTAAGTAACCCGAAACAAACTATAAATTCCAACTGTAATAAATCATGATTACTGCAATATCACATATAGGCATCCACACATGATATCATATGAATCAAGACTGGAATAACAAATGAATCTGATATATCGAGAATCAGGAAATAATATGAAGGCAAGAAAGATAAGAATACCGAAATCGAATAGGGAGAAGCTCCAGCTCTTCGCGAAGCGTACGGTCTCAACGAACACTGAACAATAGAAACAAAGTGTCCAATATCTAGACGTGCAAATCCAGGGTCGTCAGAAAGTGACCTGGTGAGTGTGTGTGTAAAGAGGAGAACTCGTGCATATAAATAATGTGCACAGAATAATAACAAGATAAACTGCAATCATAAGTTAACTAAATAACATGATAAACAAAGAACTGAAGGATAACTGCATAACAACATGAATGAAGATATAAGACAACTATTACAACTGTAAACAACAACTAATGTCAAGATGTGTAGTCTAACATATGTCACTAGTCTGGTTAGTTATTATTAACCTAACTAATGTAGTACTTAGCTGTGTCCCATACCACAGCCGTTTTCCCACATATCAAACAAAATTATCATTGTTGTAACTGCCTGTCAATATAGTGCATGTGTTTTGGAAGAGTACCGTGCATGCCCGGTACCACGGTCTACCACCCTGGCGCTGAACCAGGATAAGCCGCAAGGCTTTAATATCTGAAGACCATAGCCCCACACGAAAAGACAACTAGTGTGGCGCCGTAATTCGAGCATAGCCTTGACAATTGACAACTGAATAGGTAGCCAGTACTACCTTGGTTCCCTATGGTTGGAACCCACAACTCGGTACTATAATAAGTCCTTCTAAAATACACGACATGCATCATCAGGCAATTACCCTTGTTCCCCGAGTTTTGGTGTCTTTTATTAATAAACAATCAATGTGAATTAATATGTAATAGTAACTGATATCTCCAACAACTGCTGATGTCAATGATAGCTAATAATCTGACAACTGACAATCGACAACTGATATCTGACAACTGAGTAGCTGACAACTAATATTTGACATCTGAAATAAGAACCGGAGATATAGCCACTAACACAATAGTGGCACTAACAATTGGTAATTGATACAGATATCTACCAACTCCTATAAACTCTAAACACGTCATATGATTACCAACAAATAATCTCACCAACTGATAAAGTGATGACTGCTATCTGATAACTCTAAAATACAAGATCACCGATATCGACTAGATCACTATCACAATCGCTCAATATCTATTAATTAAAGTAATCAATAACTAAATATGAAGCACATGGTATATCCTCGAGATCAACAAGTCAACACATACTGAAATCATATCTAAGTAGGAAATCATCCTCAAACAACTTATGGTCTGGAATATGTACTTCTGATTCAATATCAACAAAATATCATCTAAATAAATCCGAATACTCACAACTATAAATCCAACCACGTCAAACCTATCTTAATGAGTCTAAGTCTAATATAAAGAATATAAATTCTAGATTAACTCCAACTCAAGATCAATCCAAATTACGGTCCAACTTTCCTCGCAACTAACTCCGAATCCAGAATAATAAACAACTAGTAAGAACTAACAAGAATACTAATATCCTGGTGATAAAACATCAAGTCCAGAAATGTCTAACATCAAATCACATCAGATCCATTATCTGTGGTATCTCTAAACCATCTCATATCGGTATAGAAACGTTATATTTACTTATCCACAATATTCAAAAGAGTTCCGGTTGGAAATAATCAATAAATAAATGAATGTCAAATCTTCTAAACATAAATTATATCAACCTCAAGATTGAGCCGAGTCAACTCACAGTCTAAGGCATATAAAAACTAGGCCTAAGCCAAAAGCGTCAAACTACCAACACATGAAATGATACTAATACAAGCTCCTATCAACTATGTACATAAAGTGAAAATTATAGATGTCTCATGAAGAGGTACAAGTAACCAAACTGATAAAATATAATAGAAAGTCACATAAAATGATAAGAGCAACATGTAAATGCATACCAGCAACTGTAAATAAGAAAATACATAAGAACAAACACTCACATGAAATGACGAGGTTTTGGATCCGAATCGCTGTCTGGTCTTCACTGCACGAACCGGTGCTGATCTACGGATCATTCCATGGATCGGTCTTCGAATCACCATTGTATCGAGTCCACAACGAGCATGAATCCGGATCTAGTCCTGGTCTCCTGTAGCTGGGTTCAAAGCTTACCAAATGGATCCGAAACACTGCAAGGCGCAACCAAACACATGAACTCACACAAACATACCCTCGTACATGTATACACTCCACAATATACACGCATAAACATACGTGTACACCCGCATACATATATGTATACAAGTATACACATACACCAACACACATGCATACTTACACACGTATACGTACGTATATACATACATATATACACTTAATTATGTAATACACGCACATGAACTCAGGCATGTCCATACCAAGAACTAACACAAACTCACGCACACACTACACTCATGCACTCAAAGCACCAACACATACATATACTGTACATCTAATGCACTTATAAATGGAAGAAAGACAGAGAGAGGGAGAGATGCACTCACTTAGGGAGCATGGTCACGGCCATGGAGGGGAGCCCGACGATGGAACATGCCGCGGATGCTGTGGGCGGAGAACGAGCTATCGAGAGATCGCGGGCTACCGGAGAACGGAAATTGCGCTCCGACGGGTGATGATGGCCGGCCATGGGCTGCTGTTGGCGCTGCTGGTGGCTGCACTGTAGTTGTTGCCGTGGAGGAGTTGGAAGTGCGCTGGCCTACACGTACACACAGGGGAGGAAAGCAGTGTGCAGGGGCACTGGCTGGACTGTGGCCAGAGATGGAGGGAGGGGGCTGCTGGGGCTTGCGCTGGCTGTTGGATCGGCCGTGGTTGCTGTGGGGCTCCGGGCTACCGCGGATGTCCGACGACGGAGCAAGGAGGGGGAGGATGGCTTGTGTGGTGGAGTTGGAAGTCCGGCTACAGGGGATGTGCGCTAGCCGACCTGCTGCTTGGCTGTGCGCCTGCCATGGGGAGGAGGGGCCGTGCGGCCAAGGGGAAGAGCTCAGCCAGAGCTTACGGTGTGGGGGCCTGGCTTTGCGTGCTCTTAGAGGTCGAGGAGGGGGTCTGTCGTGCTAGCCTCGTCGCGGAGGAGGAGCTCACGGCTCCGGCGAGGAGGGAAGATCAAGCCAAGGCTAAGGGTTGCGCTGATGGAGAGGGAGGAGCATGGCCTGCTCACTTATGCTCCGGCGGAGATCGGTGAGTGAGAGAGGGGATGCCGCGGCTCGCTGTGGCATGAAGGTGGAGATGATGAAGAGGTTGTAGCGGCTCGACAGTGCGGGGGGAGGGGAAAAGAAATTATGAAGTAGATCATGATTAGGGTTAGGGTTTAGGATTGTGATAGGATTATATTGGGGGTCACTTATAGGTTAATGGGTATTGGGTCTAATGGGTATAGAGATCAATAGGTTAATGGGTATGGGTTAATGCTAATGGGTATGGGTTGATGGGTTTGGATTGATACCATTGGGTATAGGATCAATAGGTTAATGGGTATGGGTAAAAGGCTAGGGAAGAAAAGAGGGAAAGAAATAACAAGAACAATATCAATAATAATAATAACAATAATAACATATTAAAACTAATAACACTAATAATATTGGTACTTAATCCTAAAATAATAATAATAATAGATACTAATAATAAATAATAATGATAAGAGTAACAATATAATAATAACAATAACAACTACTACTTAAAAATAATAATAGTGATAGTAATTAATAATTTTATTAACTAAAACTCGTAATAACACATAAAGGTAATTTATCACATAATATCTAGAAAACAATTTGAATATTAGTATTATTAATAATCAGAAAAGAAGAAGTCATAAATTAAGTTAATTAATAAAATAAATAGAATAATAAATAAAGTAAAAATAAATGCTAACACTAATAAAATTTATAATAACCATAGTAATAGAAAAGATTACTAATTAGTAATTAAAAGATAACAAGCAATAATGGTAAATATATAAAGCCAAAATACCATTAATATTCCAAGATAATTTATTTATTTAATAATGCAATAAGTCAGAAAACAAGTTAATAATTAACAATAAAATAATTAGTAAAACGAAATAAATATTTTATTTCTAACTAGGGATATTACATCGTCCACATAGGACTTCCCACACAGGGAACCTCAACTGAGAATTTGGGTAATACAAGCTTGGGAGTACACAACTCCTCTCTCCAACAAATATAACCTCTCACTAGAGGCAAGGCACAAAACAAATCACCTCTACACTTAGAGGGATAGGCACTTAGCCAAACAATGATCAACCTCTCACTAGAGGGATTCCAACAAACTCAATCACCTCACACTTGAGAGATTTCAAACCAATCACCTCTCACTAGAGGGATACAAATACCACTTTCACAATCACCTCTCACTAGAGGGATATCAAACACAATCACCTCTCACTAGAGGGATATCACAAAGATGGAAGGATTCAACACTTGGTGGTATCAATAACCACAAACTAGTTTTCTCACAAAATAGATCCTAATAGATAGGATAGATAGATAAGCTCAAGTGTGAGAAAATAAAGTGTTTGAAACAAAAAAAAGTACTTGGGAAAATCTCCAAATAGATATTGAAATTTAGATCAAAAATCAATTCCCAAAAGACTCTATTTTCTTTGAATTTCCAACACTTTAAAACAAATAAAGATTAAAATTTTTGAACCCAAAAACTTTTGCTGAAAAATGCTTAAAGGATGTGAAAATTTTCTCTTAAAAACTTGGTGAAAACCAGCAGAGGAATGGGGTATTTATAGCCCCAAACAAAATCTGCCCATTGGCAGCTGGAAAGGGCAGTTTTGCCCTTCCGGTCGACCGGCCCAACAGTCATATTTATGACCGTTGTGCCTCCTGTCGACCGCCCGACCGTTGTGCCTTCTGTCGACCGCCCGGTCGACCGGAACTGGACACAGAGAGTAGCAGCTCTCTGCCGGTCGACAGGTCGGTCGATCAGGGCAATTTCCAGAGAGCAGAGCTCTTTGGACGGTCGACCGCCCGGTCGACGGCCCACCATTCCATGGCTGCGTGCACGTCTATGCATGTCGGTCGACCGGCCCGATCGACCGACTATTGCTACGGTCGACCGGCAGACAGCCAGGTCTAAACTTATAGGGATTAAAAACTTGGGTTTTTGACTTTGATAAAATCCCATAAAATCTCGTAATTTCCACAAAAAAATTAGTTCTTATTAGATCTTTGAAATACAAATATGTGTGATAAAAATTCAACACATATTTCAAACAATTTGAACCATTTTTGTGTTCTTGAAAGTTTGCCTTAAACCGAAAACTGTATTTTTCAAAAACTAGAATTTTGAAATGGAAAACCATTTGCTCCAAAACTCATGCAAATACAAAAACATGATATTTAAACAAATTTTAAGCATATTGTATATGGATAGAATCCAATATACATGAAAGGTATTATATCTATATTTTTGACTTGAAAATCAAGATCGGTTAAACCGAAAAATCGAAACATAAAACTTTTGTGTGTATTGTGAATTTGAGCATATCACACTATCGAATCTTTACAATGATCTAAACAAATCTTAAACTAAACAAACTGATGTCTTCTTGTAGAACTCCGTCTCCAAGTCGACTCGATCCAAACGCGATTCAAGTGAGCTTGACTCCAACCGAGTGGTAGATGCGATCTTGACGCGCGAGCTGTTGAATCACCATGTGAAAGCTCCAAAAATATCTTTGTTGAAGCTAATCACCTACTAATATCTTGATCAAATATTTGAAACTAAATATCACAAGATTATTAGTAAACTATAACTACATGAGTTAATCATCATCAAAACTAGAGTGAAGGGCCTCTGGGCCAACAATCTCCCTCTTTTTGATGATGACAAGACTCATGGAGTTATATATGCATGGATTAAAGTTAAGCTTCATAGAAGCTCCCCCTTAACTCATGCATAGCAATAAACATAATAGATATGCAATGAATGCTCAACAATGCTCTTGATACCAATTGACATATAGTGACATATATGCACTAGATACCAAATGGGAAAACACAATAAACAAAATAAATGTGCATATGCATATAAAATATGCTCTGATATCAATTGAAAAGCACAATAAACAAAATAAACATGCACTGATGTCAATTGAAATATCAAATTGAAATATCAAAACATGCATATAAAACATCAATATTTCTCCCCCTTTTTGTCAATAATCAACAAAGGGGTATAAACATAAACTCAAAAACAAACTTCTCCCCCTTTTTGTCAAAAACAAAAATCAACAACGGGGCATAAACAAAAAAATTTCTTCTTCTTTTTGTCAAACAACAAAAATCAACAAAGGGACATAAAAGGAATTTTCTCCCCCTTTTTGAATAAAATAAACAATATGATACCAAATTATAATACTAATGAAAAATAAACAAAAATGTTTTGATAACCAATTGAAAATAAACACAAATTTTTAGATACCAAAAGATACCAATGGTAAAATATCTTGTAAACTTGATACCAATTGAAAGATATATGAATGTGAAAAATATGATACCAATTGTAAAGAAACACATGTTCATGATACCAAAAGATACCAATGAAAGCAAACAACTTTTTTCATATCTCAAAATAATACCAATTGAAAGTATCATAAAACAAATAATTTTATATAAACATAACTCATTTCAATATGATACCAATTTAAAATGAAACATGATACCAATTGAAAATCAAACCAACTATTTGGTTAAACAAATCATTTTGCAATAAAGATACCAATTTTAAAATAAAGCCAATTTAAGATCCTTGATACCTATTTTGAAAATGTTAGCATATTCCAAATAGGAAACCAATTGAAATATAATATACCATAAAGAGTGGGAGTAAGATACTAATTGAAATTGAAAATATAATCGATTGAAAACTAAAACATGAAATTTTCTTCCCCTTTATGAAATACCATTAAAACTGATGCATAAGCTTGTCTAAAATACCAATTTGAAAAAAAAATAATTGTCATTAAGGACTAACTCAAGCTTAGCATAGACATGATTTGTGTTTTAAGATATAGAGATATAGTAACCACAATCAAATTGCATATATATGTATGAAAATGTAAATACCAATCGAAATTGATACTATTTGAAATTTTTGAAGCATACATATATAGAAAATCAAATATGAGTATACAACAATAGAAATATCAATTGAGATACTAGTTGAAAAAAATATGATTAAAATCAAGTGTATAAGTCATACCTGCCACCCTTTCATGCACATGTTTATAAAGATTTTCAATTAGGAGCATACAAGGCATGGTCGCCCAACCAGCCGCCCTTTGGTTGGAAGGGGTTTTCAAAAAAATTTTGAAAATAATTTTTGCATATTTGAAAACTCTACCAAATGAAGAATACCGCAACTAGTTTTATGATAATCTTGAAAACTAGTACGAAATCCTTCAAGTAAGGAACAAAACAAGAATATATCCATGAAACTTGAAAATCACATGATCATCAAACACTCAAAGTCTATACATCATATATATGACTCTTGAAAATAAATCATGAGTAAATAAGAATGATGTGAGTGTACGAGTGTAATGTGAAAGACATAGTCATGGAAATAAGCAATTAAGCTCAAATATGAGATTCCTTATAAAAACATGAAAAACATCAAAATTTAATTTTCATTAAAACAACTCAAACTTCAAATCATATGTATGTTTTGTCTAAACTATAGGTATACATACATATCCCTAAACACAAACGAGTCTATGATAAAGATTTGCATGAAAAGCAAATGACTTAAGGGTATACATGTATATCCAATAGTTTTGAAAAAATTAACATATACATGAAGCTAAACACATGATCATGAAAACATGTCCAAAATGGGAATACAAGTCAAAATGCACGAATCATCAAAACTAGGCTATACTAGTACATCTAATAAGTACAAATGAGTAATCAAGCACAAACATGTAATAATCTATTTGTGACTCACTAGTTGTACAAGTATATATATATCCAAGTTTTAATGAAGGCTACATTTAAACAAGTAACCAAAATATGAAGCGCAAAAATTAAAACAAAACTCATATGATCAATGCACGTGTATTAGATTTATGATATGCACAATAGCTAAACAAATGTGAGAACACGATATATGGGTCCATATAAATATGGGTGTATCTCAAAATTATTACTCATGTATGTCATAGATCTAATTATCATGGCATTTATCATATTAATCATGAAAAACTAAAACATGCTAAAAGTCAATCATGAAAGCATGTAAATATAAATGGGAGTTAGTGATCGTTACCAAAATCAAGAGGGTACATCTCTATATCTCTAAACCATGGTAGTCCTTCCATCAAACTCCCCTTGAAAGTGATGCATCCAAAAAGTCACCATTAAGCTCGGAATGCATTCATCTCAAGGCACCATCACTCTCACGTCAAGTGAGAGCCCATACCTACATCAAATAAAATAGGAGTTGTCTTTAGTACCCCATACTCTATTGGGTCAATGGGGGTTAGCACCTTCCTAACCCAAACAAACTTATTTGCTAGATTTGAAATATTAATTCTATCAAAGCAAAATTTAGTAAGGTGGCCCTTACGTCCACAATGTGTACAAGTGTACACATGAGCATACAAAGTGTTATGTGTGTGAACATGAGGAGCATCTGTATGCCGTGGTTTGTGTGCATGTATAGGTGGAACTTATTTCTTGCGAAACATGGATTCCAACCATGAGTGGTTCATGGCACAATGGCTCAAAGTAGAGCCCAAACAATTAACACTCTTCTTTAAATTGTATATACCATTTTCAATAAGTGAAGAACAGGTGGAGCATGCTAATGAAACACTAGAAGGTGAAGCTACATACCATGGCAAACATGTGTGTCTAAATCATTTTTCAAAGAAATGTTTTCATTAGACATCAAATCCAAATCCTTTGAAATAGAAATAATTTTATTTTTCAAAGAATCATTTTCTTTTAAAATAAAAATAAATTTTGAAGATAGAACTTCATTTTTCTTCAAAACTTCATCACAATCATTTTTACTTTTTAAAATTTATTTTCATTTAAAGCAAGTTCAAGTTGGGATTTCAACGAGTCACGTTCATTAGAAATCTCAACCTTGTCTTGCAAAGCCAAATCAAGTTTTGAAATCAAATCCTTATTTTCTTTATTAAGTACAAAACTTTTCTTTTTCAAGGCTTTATATTTTTCTAACAATTTTTCACAAACAATAGATAGTTCTTCATTCAATGCATCAGGATCAACATAATCATCACCTGGAGAACTAGCATTATCATCTAGATGAGTTTCCGAATTTACCTCAAGGGAGTCATTCCCTTGGACCATGTAGCAACGTTGTTCGGATTCATCCTCACTAGATTCCTTCTCTACAATATTTGGCGTTTGAAGCGCGGGAGAGGTCAACGTGTTCCACACTGCAAAGGCAGAATCATAATGAGAAACCAAAGATAGATATTCTTTATTAAGCGTGCTTCTAAGTGCCTCAATGGCTTGTGCATTGGCCTCTATATGCTTGCTATTATGAAGATAGGATTTCTTGGTAGCGGCAATGAAAACATGCAAACCTAGGGTTTTTAGGTACATACTCATTCTAAATTTTCACATGTCAATGTTGAAAACATCATACATGAGAGGGGTCAAGCAATCCATGAGTGTGAGTAAACAAGTAAGTGTGCAAATACAACTACTAGATTAGCAAAACTAAGATCTCACTCCTAGGTGGTAAACCTAATATCAGGAGCGTAGGCTCTGATACCAATTGAAATACACCTAGAGGGGGGTGAATAGGTGTAAGGCTAATCTAATGAGAAATAATGCGGAATTAAAAACTAATTGCAACACACTTAGTGTAACCAAAGAGTGTAGCCGAATTTCCGGTGAAGGGCTGGGACTATCTCCTCTGAATTCCTCTAAATAAGACTTGAGGTGCTATATGAAGCTCTCTTGTTTAACACAAGTGAGGCACACAAACAAACAATACCAAGCATATAAGTATGAATGAACAATATGAATCAATACAAGGCACAATGTAAGAGAGAGAGTTAGAGAAAGTGGATCAAATGCAAACACCGAGATATGTTTCAAGGTTCGAGCACACAGCTCTACGTCCCGCCTTCACACAGAAGGATTTTCACCAACTCGTCCACACAAGACTTTCCACACAGGGAATTTTCACTGAGGATTTGGGTAATACAAGCTTGGGAGTACACAACTCCTCTCTCCAACAAATACAACCTCTCACTAGAAGCAAGGCACAAAATAAATCACCTCTACATTGAGAGCGATAGGCACTTAGCCAAACAATGATCAACCTCTCACTAGAGGGATTCCAACAAACTCAATCACCTCACACTTGAGGGAATCCAAATCAATCACCTCTCACTAGAGGGAGACAAATACCACTTCCACAATCACCTCTCACTAGAGGGATATCAACACAATCATCTCTCACTCGAGGGATATCACAAAGATGGAAGGATTCAACAGTTGGTGGTATCAACAACCACAAACTAGTTTTCCTACAAAATAGATCCTAATATATAGGATAGATAGATAAGCTCAAGTGTGAGAAAATAAAGTGTTTAGAACAAAAAAAAAACATTTGAGAAAAATCTCCAAATAAATATTGAAATTTAGATCAAAAACCAATTCCCAAAAGACTCTATGTTCTTTGAATTTTCAACACTTTAAAAACAAATAAAGATTAAAACTTTTGAACCCAAAAACTTTTGCTAAAAAACACTTAAAGGATGTGAAAATTTTCTCTCTTAAAAACTTGGTGAAAACCAGCCAAGGAATGGGGTATTTATAGCCCCAAACAAAATCTGCCCGTTGGTAGCTGGAAAGGGCAGTTTTGCCCTTCCGGTCGACCGCCCGATCGACCGGCCCAACGGTCATATTTATAACCGTTGTGCCTCCTGTCGATCGCCCGGTCGACCGGAACTGGATACAGAGAGTAGCAGCTCTCTGCTGGTCGACCGGTCGGTCGATCGGGGCAATTTCCAGAGAGCAGAGCTCTCTGGACGGTCGACCGCCCGGTCGACCGGCCCACCAGCCCATGGCTGCATGCACGTCGGTCGACCGGCCCGGTCGACCGACTACTGCTATGGTCGACCGGTCCGGTCGACCAGCCAGGTCTAAACTTATAGGGATTAAAAACTTGGGTTTTGACTTTTATAAAATCCCATAAAATCTCATAAATTCTAAAAAAAATCACTTCTTATTAGATCTTTGAAATACAAATATGTGTGATAAAAATTCAACACATATTTCAAACAATTTGAACCATTTTTATGTTCTTGAAAATTTGCCTTAAACCGAAAACTGTATTTTCCAAAAACTAGAATTTTGAAACGAAAAACCGTTTTCTCCAAAACTCATGCAAATACAAAAACATGATATTTAAACAACTTTTAAGCATGTTATATGGATAGAATCCAATATACATGAAAGGTGTTATATCTATGTTTTTGACTTGAAAACCAAGATCGGTTAAACCAAAACACCAAAATATGAAACTTGTGTGTGTATTGTGAATTTGAGCATATCACACTATCGAATCTTTACAATGATCTAAACAAATCTTAAACTAAACAAATGATGTCTTCTTGTAAAACTCCGTCTCTAAGTCGACTCGATCCAAACGCGATCCAAGTGAGCTTGACTCCAACCGAGTGCTAGATGCGATCTTGACGTGCGAGCTCTTGAATCACCATGTGAAAGCTCCAAAAACACGTTTGTTAAAGATAATCACCTACTAATATCTTGATCAAATATCTGAAAATAAATATCACAAGATTATTAGTAAAATATAACTACATGAGTTAATCATCATCAAAACTAGAGTCAAGGGCCTCTTGGCCAACAACTTAGACCTAGATGACTCCTAACTGGTTAGACTATCCACGGGAGATATATTATCAAAATCTGACCACGAGGTAATTAGCCAGGTAGGGGCAAGATCAGTGAGAGGTAAACGAGCCTAATTATGCCAAACCACTGTTCTTTGAGGTTTCGCCTCTCAACCCTCAACCTTAGACACCGATTTGACAAGAGTCAACTTCTAACAACTTCTCCCTTAGGTCAATCTCCTAAATGAGTCCGAGATGTCCCTAGGGGCCAACGTATAACAAATTTTATTAAGGCTTGGGTTGTGTGAGTGGGGAGGTAATTTTGGGCTAAGGAAGGGTAATGACTTTCCATCTTATGTTGTATTGGGTTTGCCCTTAAGTTCAATTCATGCAAGTGTGCAATATAGATAAAAATGAACACACAAAGAGAGTAAATCATCCACGTGTTTGTCTTAACTATATGCTATACAATATGTACACCTCCGTCAAGATCACAACAATAGAAGAATAAAATATAGTATATTGGAATGAAAATTGACACGTGCCTAGATGCAAGTGTCTAAACCATTTTAAAACATCCAATTAACGTATTTTAGTTCTTAAAATTATTACGGTGCACAAGTGATATAAAAAATAAGTAGAAGCGGAATATAACAATATACAAGAATTTACCCAACCACACAAAAGCAAGTGTAGACTTCTGCAATCCTAAAAAGTTGATATGCACACCAAAAACAAAGAAGAGAAGTTAACAAAAACGTGAAATTAAACCGTTCCCATCCCCGGCAACGGCGCCAAAATTTAATCGGGGAAAAATCGTGCACGAAAAGTGTGTGTTTGAAATCAAGAGTTAAAGTGTGTATGCTTTGGCTTTCTCGATACTTCCGTTATAGCATAGAGGCTAAACGGATCAAATTCACATGAATGAGAAGCGATAGAAGTTTTATCAGAATGTTCATGTGTGTGTTAAAGTTTCTTCAATAAAGAATCAAAAGAAAAGAAGACAAAGAATAGAAAGAGAAGAGTACGGTGAAACACGAAAAAGTGAAAACATAGAAGATAAGATATTTGTGAGTTTGTTTGTATATCTAAAATAAAGTAAAAAGAGAAAGAAAACTCATGGCTACTAACTACTAATGGCTCCACTAACTTTGCTAACCTCTTAGTGATAGTTGTCTCACATGTATCCTTAGCCATAACTAGTCCTTGGTTCAAGTGCATTTCAAAGCATGACCCATACGATAACTTTCACATCCAACTCAACAAAACAAGTGCAAGCTATACTTAAACCATCAAAACTAAACAAGAGTAAGCATGGAGCAAAGTAATTTTAGCTTGTTAGAGAGTTAGGATGTTAGAGTGTTAGAATCCATCATCATGAGCCATCAATGATTCTTGCAAGAGCAAGCCCAAGTAGAGACTATTAGATTCAAGTAGATTATCAAGTAAGAAGTTATAAAGTCAGTGGTTAGTAGTTAGTTGCCATTAGAGAAAATTAGCTAAACATATAAAAGGAGTTAGAGAAGAAAACAAAGAGAGGTAAAGAGAGAACCTTTTATAACTTGTCACCTTCTATTACAAGCACTCTTACTTTTCAACCATGTACCACTTTTTCTCCTATTATAAGATCTTTAAGAAATGGAAAGTACAAAGGTGGAGGAAGAAGAAGAACTAACTAAACTACCCTAAACTACAATAAGGGAAAAATCCTAAAAACTAACCTAAAAACACTTCAAAAACTCCTCTTTACTTCTCCTCCCTAGGCTCTGAAAAACCCCAAGTATTTATAGACGAAGAGGGTATCAGGGTACAGGTACGGAGCCGCGCGTCAAATCCTGGCGCGCAGCTCCTTACCAGAGCCGCGAAAATGCGGTCCAAGCCGCATTTCCGCAGCTGTACCAGAGCAATGTGTGCAGCGCCACCTACTTCGCGCTGCCTGCTTATCCCCCTATTGCTGCATGTCTCGATTTTCTGGTTTTGGGCTCTGATTTTGACGAAACCACTCTTCAAGGTCAATGGCTATCTTTATAGGCTTTTAATCACCAATTAAATGGTGATTTTGGGTCTTCTTCTTCATTTTATGCCATGGATCTAGAAACATACAAGAGAGGTATTATTAGCATAATTTAATATTAAATAAATGTGAATATGTGATATGAAATATGCAGTTTTAGAGACTAATCACCTGTCATTTAAATGGGAAGCAATAATGATAGGAAAGGTCTCTTGTTCACCTAGATAGACATACTTGAGATGCGCAGGTAAGGCTTTTAATTCTAAAGAAGGGGAAGGCTCACTGGAAGGTTGAATTAAATTTATTGGCTCCATATTTGGTGAAATAGGGTTCGAGATCCAATTCAAAGCAGACTCTCGACAATCTGATCAAGGTTAAAGTCATCAGAGTCTAACTCGAAATCACACTCAGTTTCTAGTTTCAATTCTTCTCTATGTTCACTGGTCAAGTTCTCAATGAGGTTGACTTCAAATGTTTGATCCTCAACACACGGGGTTGCTTTCCTAGGTTGAAGATATTGACTTCTCTAGTCATGTCCCCAAAGGTTAACCTCGTAGACTAATTCCTACAGTTGATAATAGTGTTGGCAATAGCAATGAATGGGCGCCCTAGGATAACAGGAGTTTGAGCCCTAGGATTGGACACAGGTTGTGTCTCATGAACTATGAAATCAATGGAGTAGATAAACTGCCCGACCTGGATAAGAACATCATTAATTTTCACCTTGATAACTTTCACAGAACGGTCAGCCAGTTGGATTATGACTCGAGTTGGACTAAGATTTCCCAACCTGAGTTGTTGATAAACTGAGTATTGGAACTTACTTTTGATGATACATTTGTGAAGCCATATCATATGGAGCTCTATCTCAAGCCTATTCAAGAGTTCTACATGATCAAGACTTCCCAAAAAGAGTTGATAATGATGTGTATTGTAATTGTTGATAGCATGTTAAAAGCCTTGAAACACACACACACACACATCATAGTCTATTAGTTGACTTATAGCCTTGTCTAGTCGACTTATCCTTGGTATAGTCGACTTATATATTTCTCTAGTCGACTATCTTTTTGTCCTGAAAGATCCCAACTCTCTGTTTGTCACTGTTAGTCAACTTAACAGTTTACATAGTCGACTAATAGATGTTGTAGTCGACTTATCCTTCCCTCTAGTCGACTAGTTTCAGTTTCTAGAAACTTGTCTATTGATTCAAACTTGACCTAGTAGACTTGGTCTTTTCTATAATCGACTAACTTGAGAAATTTGCTTACTCTAGTCGACTAATTCATATCTCAAGTCGATTAATGACAGTTTCTGACTGTTGGACAGTTTCTATTTTTTGGTATTTCCTTCAACGTTATCCAACGTTTAAACATTCAAATTTGTCCTAATAACTACCCTAACTAACCATAGAATTCAGCTATAAATAGGGTTGTTATCTTAGGTTTAAAATACCAATTCAAATAGAAAGTTTTCTGACCAAAACTCTGCAAAAAATTCTGGTTCTCTGAAAACTATTTTTCCACTTTCCAGTTCTTCACCAATTCCTACCCCTATGTGAAGATCTCTGAAAGTCCACCTATAATAGCCTTTGTCCACGATCACATACTGATTCAAGGCTTATAGGAAAGTTTGTAATCACTCAAAGGAATCATTGTACAAGAGCGTCTCTTGGTGTAGAAGAGAAGTTGTACAAGGTGTTGTGGTCTTCTTGGTTGTAAGAAGAGTTGTATACATTTGGCAAAGGGGATTTGTCAAGTGGGATACAAGGTGTTGATTTTGGGTGTACAAAGTCAAAGGATAAAGGAAAATCTCAAGCGGGTGGCTTGGGGACTGGATGTCGGTCACGAGGACCGAACCAGGATAAATCTCTCGTGTTTGCGTTTGCTTAACTTTTCTGAGATTTAATTTCCTTTTATTGCAAGTTCTTTATTTATTTAACTCTAATCATCCTTTGTTTAATATATGTGTTGACATTGTATTTTAGATCCACAATTGACATCATCTCGGGACCAATAATTGGTATCAGAGCAGGTCCAACAATTGGTATCAGAACCCTGCATATCCAGTCAACAATCTGCAAGAATGGGAACGGAGTTCCCTTCGTCACAATTCAAAGAAGGACATTCTACACAACGTCCACCGCTATTCGATGGATCCAACTATAACTATTGGAGTGTAGAATGCAGATCTACTTGCAATCGCTCAACTATGAACTTTGCAACATTGTAGAAGCACCATACACCAAACCGACTGCCAACTACAATGCTTGGTGTGATGATCAAAAGAAGAATGCGAACCTTGACGCCAAAGCGATGAATGCTTTCTTCTGTACCTTAACCAAAGAAGAATTCAACCGCGTGTCAACAACCACTTCTGCAAATCAAATATGGCACACTCTTCAGGTAACACATGAAGGCACAAATAAGGTTAAGGAATCTAAAATTTCTGTTCTTGTCTACAGGTTTGAACTATTCAAAATGAAGGAGAATGAAACCATCTCAGAAATGGTTACAAGATTCACTGACATTACCAATTCCTTAGCATCCCTTGGAAAGGAATATACCCAAGTAGAAAAAGTTCACAAGATCCTTCGTGCACTAGCATCAGATTGGGAGAAGAAGACAACCGCAATTGAAGAAGCGAATGATCTCTCAACAATGTCGTTAGAAAATCTTATTGGTAATCTAATGGCATATGAAGTGCAACTCGAAGACAGAAAGAAGAATGAACAACAATCTCTCTCAAAAAAGAAAGAACTTGCCTTCCATGCATCCTCCGACACGGACAATTCAGATGATGATGAAGAGGAGATGGCAATGCTTTCAAGAAACTTCAGAAGATTCTTAAAGCAAGGTAAGTTTAAATGTTTTATTTGCAATAAAACAGGTCATATGAAGAAGAATTGCCCATTGCTCAAAAACAAAGGTAAATTTAAGAGCAAAAAGTTTAGAAAGAAGAAAGATTACCAAGCATCATGGGAGAATAGTGATTCCTCTTCCTCTGATGAAGAAGAAACCACTGAACATGCGAACATCTGTTACATGGCGCTAGAAGAAGATGAGGTACAATATACTGAACTTTTAGATGCATTCCATGAGTTATTCAATGATCTAAAGAATGAAAAAATGAAGAATAAAGTTTTATTAAAGGAAAATGAAAAACTTTTAAAAGAAAATTCATGTTATGTCTCTCAAGTTTCTTCTATAAATTCTCAAAAAAGATGATTTTGAAAAAGTGATATCATCATTGAAAAAGGATAATAAGAATTTTATAAAAGAAAATATTTTGCTTAAAAAGAAAACTATGTCTTTAAATAAAAGAATTTCTGTGTTAGATAAAGACATGTCAGTTTTCAAAATGAAATATGAAGAGATTTTAAAAAATGTGACTAAATTTAATCAAGGAAAAGAAAAGTTGAATGATTTATTATCATATCAAAAGATGTCACATAATCATTATGGTCTTGAAATTTTTGAAAAATCTTCATATGTTAATAATCCATATAATTCTTTTGTGAAAAGAAAGTCTAATATTATTTCAAAAAGAACTAAGAACAAGTTTATATGGATTCCTAAAAACTTAAGCATTGTTGACAAAAATTCTTATATTGCATCATACATACATGATATATGTAATTCATGCAATTATGTGTATACTAACAGATGGAACCAAATTCAAATTGGGTTGGTCTCCTAAAGGTTAATGCTTTACTCTTATGATTGGTACCATCTAATGTTTATCTTTTAGTTACCATATAAGAAGTTTGATAAGAACAATACTTCAAATATTTTTCATATATATATATATACATGTTATGATATATTTGTTGCAGGGGGAGAACATAAATGTTTCTATAGCTGTTATAACCCATTTTCTGTAAGGGGAGAACATATAACTTATTTCTGCAGGGGGAGCATTTGTGCACACAAAGTGTCATCTCAAAAAGGGGGAGAATGTTGGAACTTACTTTTGATGATACATTTGTGAAGCCATATCATATGGAGCTCTATCTCAAGCCTATTCAAGAGTTCTACATGATCAAGACTTCCCAAAGAGAGTTGATAATGATGTGTATTGTAATTGTTGATAGCATGTTAAAAGCCTTGAAACACACACACATCATAGTCTATTAGTCGACTTATAGCCTTGTCTAGTCGACTTATCCTTGGTATAGTCGACTTATATATTTCTCTAGTCGACTATCTTTTGTCCTGAAAGATCCCAACTCTCTGTTTGTCACTGTTAGTCGACTTAACAGTTTATATAGTCGACTAATAGATGTTGTAGTTGACTTATACCTTCCCTTTAGTCGACTAGTTTCAGTTTCCAGAAACTTGTCTATTGATTCAAACTTGACCTAGTCGACTTGGTCTTTTCTATAGTCAACTAACCTTGAGAAATTTGCCTACCCTAGTTGACTAATTTATATCTCAAGTCGACTAATGGCAGTTTTTGACTGTTGGACAGTTTCTGTTTTCTGGTATTTCCTTCAACGTTATCCAACATTTAAACATTTAAATTTGTCCTAATAACTACCCTAACTAACCATAAAATTCAGCTATAAATAGGGTTGTTATCTTAGGTTTAAAATACCAATTCAAATAGAAAGTTTTCTGACCAAAACTCTGCAAAAAATTCTGATTCTCTGAAAACTATTTTTCCACTTTCTAGTTCTTCACCAATTCCTACCCCTATGTGAAGATCTCTGAAAGTCTACCTATAATAGCCCTTGTCCACGATCACATACTGATTCAAGGCTTATAGGAAAGTTTGTAATTACTCAAAGGAATCATTGTACAAGAGCGTCTTCTTGGTGTAGAAGAGAAGTTGTACAAGGTGTTGTGGTCTTCTTGGTTGTAAGAAGAGTTGTATACATTTGGCAAAGGGGATTTGTCAAGTGGGATACAAGGTATTGATTTTTGGTGTACAAAGTCAAAGGATAAAGGAAAATCTCAAGCGGGTGCTTGGGGCTGGATGCAGGTCACGAGGACCGAACCAGAATAAATCTCTCGTGTTTGCGTTTGCTTAACTTTTCTGAGATTTAATTTCCTTTTATTGCAAGTTCTTTATTTATTTAACTCTAATCATCCTTTGTTTAGTATATGTGTTGACATTGTATTTTAGATCCACAATTGACATCATCTCGGGACCAACACTGAGAAGGGGAGCAAGTTGATACTTGCCCCAAGTCAAGAAGTGTACGACTAATCTCGGCTTGTCCTATAGTGCAGGCAATGGTAGGATAACTTAGATTCTTGTACTTGACACGTATTGGACCCGACAGTAGCTCACTAATATTAGTGGCTAAGAAGACTTTCTTAAGAACATTAGTCTTTCTTTTTGGTACACATGTCCTTAAGAAATTTTGCATTGGATGGGAATTGTTAGATGACATCAAGAAGTGACACATTTATCTTCACTTGATTGAAAATCTCAATTATCTTGTCCATGTGTGGATTTTGCTTATTATTTTTCAGCCTATTCGAAAATGGTACTATAGGCTTATGCACCTGACTGGTTGACTTTTCTGTTTCAGTTCATCAGATTTAGAAGGATTGAGACTAGATGAGGTGGATGCTTGTGTGTTATTGGGATGAATGAAATTTGATGGTGTTGACACTTGATTATCAACTTTCTTTTTCGACCTCAATGTATGAACAATATTACATTGATTCAATGATTGATTTTCAGCCAAATGAGCTTGTTGAGATTTCTAGGATTTATTATTAGTTGACTGGGCAAAGTACACTTTTGCCTCTCATTCTGTGGATTAGCTAATTGGTTCACTTGAACCTTTCGCCTTTGTATTGTTTGCATGAGAGAATGTTGGTTCTTCATGTACCTTTTCATATTTCTCTCAAAGTCAGTAATTCTCCTTTCAAGTTAAGGATTCTAAAAGGAAGATTGTGAAGCTTTGTTGGGAAAGTTTTGTTGATAATTTGAAAAAATTAGGCGAATAGTTGGGAGAATTGTGATGGTAATTAAAAAGTTAGGTTGATGATTGGAATTATTTGAATGATAGAAGTGGCTTGAATGGTTTGACCGTGAGTGATCATTGTTGTTTTGACTTCATGAGAAATTCGGGTAATTTCTCCAGCCAGGATTATACATTGGTGCATAAGGATTATTATTGGTCCTTGAAAAGGTCACATTCATCGGTTTTAGAAATTATTGTTGAGCTTGAAACACAGAACACTCCTCAAAAACATGATTCATGACTTGACAATAAGTACAATTCGGAGTTAAAAATTGGTTTGAGCTGACTTGATTGACTGAATTTGGTTTCTTAGTTTCTAAAACTTTCAGTCTTCTCGTTAGGTTTGCTATTTTAGCCTCGGTAGTTATGGATGATTCAATTGAATGGATACCTCCTTTTGAAAAGATGGAGTTTGAATTCCTAGAGTTTTCATTAGTTGGTTCCAGTTGGATGGTCTTTTTAGCTAGATTCTCATATAAATCCCATCCTTCATTCTCATCCTTTGCAAGAATCCCCCTTGGCACATGGTTTCTAAGAGGGACTTGGTAGAGTAGTCTAAACTGTCATAAAGAATTTAGCATTGTCGTCATTTTTTATTCCATGATGAGGACATTAGACAAGGAGGTCTTTGAAGCGTTCAAAGTACCTCCAAAATGGTTCACTAGGTTCTTTCTTGAACTGCATGATGTTCTTCCTAATATGAGAGGTCTTATGAATTGGATAGAATTTTTTCAAGAAGACCTTGATGAAACCATCGCAGAATGTGATAGAGCCGGCCGCTAAGCTGTAAAGCTATTTCTTGGTTAAGTCCTTAAGCGCAAATGAGATAAATCTCAGCCTAATAGCATCATCTACAAGGTGTGAGATTTCATCATTAAGCATACTTCCTCAAACTCTCTTATGAAGAAATAAGCATCTTCAGACTCTAAACCATGAAACTTAGAGAGTGTGTTGATGAACTGAGGCTTGAGCTCAAAATTGTGTTCACCAACTGATGAAAGTTGGGTGCAAGATGGAAGTGTAGTTCTAATGGGATAGAACCTATCCTGCAAAGATGTTAGTTGAGCCATAACCGGATCTGATCTTGATTCAAACTTGGGTGGTGATGTGTTTTTAGTTAACCTAGATGAATTAGGGTCTCTTGACCACACTTGCATACACAAACACTATCACAAATAAGTTCACCGATAGTCAACAAGAAAAAAACAACCAAGCCTAGTCTAAGGTAACCTTTAACTAGACAACTCCTAACTGATTGATTGTCCACAGGAGATATAATGCAAAATTTGATCACAAGCTAATCAGCTAATTCAGGGCAAGATTGGTGGAGATATCCACACAAAAGTAACGGGCCTAGTTAAGCCAAACCACCAGCCTTCGGAGTTTCGCCCCTCAATCCCTGTCATTAGACACTGATTTGATAGGAGTCAAATTCTAATGCCTCCATATTAGGATAATCTCCTAATGAGTTGGAGATGTTCCTAAGGCCAACATCAATCAGATTTTAAGTTAGGCTTAGGTTGTGCGTGCTTGGAGATGGTTTGTGGGCTAAGGAAGGCTAATGACTTCTCCACCTTATCTTGTTTTGAGTTGTGCCCTTAAGATTGATTGTGTAAAGTGTGCAAGACATAGAAAAGTAACAATCAACAAGCAATTAATCACCCAAGAATATTTCCTAAACTATATTCTATGCATACGTACCTTGTCTCGAGCTTTCTTCAACATTAATTGTAAAAGAAACATAATTAGACAAATGCCTAGAATGCAAGTCTAAACGTTTTAAACAATTAGCAATCAATTAGATTACAATTAGATTTAAAATAGGGTATGTGAATATCAGATATAGCAGAAATAACTCACAAAAATACTTTTGAAAAGCAATATATCTTGCAAAAAAGAGTTTTTAGTAGTCCAGAATTATTTTTCAAGCTTTTGCACTGCGATTTCTTGGAATTCTGTTTCCTACTTTCTAGAGTAGGGACACAGAATAGCAAGTCTTCTCCTGCAATGCTTGAGCGCTAATCTGATTTTTTTTGATGGACCGGAAACAAGACACCAAACTTGTTAGAAAATAATTACACCATTCCCTCCCCGACAATGGCGCAAAAATTGATTGCAAGTAAATCAGTGAGAATTACCGTCTAGCTTTGGGCTAACGGGTCGTGTTCATGAGGAGGAATGTGATGAAAACTTTTTGATGAATTGTTTAAAGAACAAAGAATGATGTCAGTATATTTTTTTATGTTGAAAAAGAGAATGGAGAGTAAGAAAATGATTAAAAGAAAAATTGAAAACTTAGAGAAGGCTTCAGAAAAGATGATCTTTAAAAAGTGTTGAAGATTGATTGGTTGTTTGTTTTAATATATAAAAAAGTTCTGGCTCACTATCTTACTACTCAATGATATATTCTTCTCTTGAAATTCTCAGTGCCTTAACTTGATGATAGGCAAAAACTTAAGCTTAAGTTTCGAAAGTCTTAAGCAAAGCAAATAAGATTGTTTGAAAAAGTTAACTCTTTTTCTTAAGAATTCATCTTGAACTGAATGTTAAATCATCAAATTATCCTTCAAGTATGAAATAAAAACAAGTTCAAGTGATGTTTTTTTTACAAAATAGAAGTTTAGTAGTCCAAACCCATCCTCATGTGCCTTCAAAAACACTTTTAAAGAAGCAAGGCCTAGTTTAAGGCATACATATGATCTGTTGGGTTCTTTACATCAAAATTATTCAAAACAAGAAAGGAATCGAAGAGAGATGATAGTGAGCCTAGAAAAATAAATTTAGCAACTCATAATTAAGGTAAAGCAAGACATGTAAATGAAATAAAACATACCCCGAAGAAGAGAAATCTTGATCCTTTATTATGTCACTTCAACTTCAGGTACAATCACTCTTTTCCTCTCTCTCACTTGTGTTTGGACTGAACTACAAATTAAAAATTAGAGATACAACTTCTCAATACTAACTAACAAAGAACCTAAACCCTAAAAACAAAGAGAAAAACTTAAACTAATTTCTGGTTACTTTTTCAGTGAGAAACCTGCCTTTTATAGGCAAAAAAACAGAGGAGAGAGGAGTGAGAAGATAAGGGAAGCAAACACTCCCTTTATCTCCACTACTGGGTTGCGGATCCATGGCTTTTGCCACTAATCCGTGGCAAGGATGTGGCCAAGTGGCCACTTCCAAGTGGAGATCTTAATATCGTGTGGTGTTGCCCCCTTTTGTCCGGCTGGATTTGCTGTTAGTCTCTGATTCTGATCTGATTTTTGGTGATTCTCAAGCTAACCGATTTGGATTCTTATAAAACTAAATTAACCAGTTTTTATTGATGTAATCCTCCCTGATATGCGTTGATCTTTAGCTAGAATTATCCCTATCCTCCTGAATATTTATCTCCTCTTTAATTAATATTAAATCAGAATTAAAGTAGGTTTTGGGCTCATTTCTTTTCCATTTTCATTAACAATGGGCCTACACATATTAAATAAAAATAAGACTTATTAATAGGATTTATTAGATAATAAACATGGTAATGTGGCAATATATATGCAATATATGTGACCAATCACTCTCTCAGGTTATTCTCTCTCCCTCTCTTTGTTATATATATGAGGGTGTGTATTATATTTGCATGTGTGTTGCTGTGTGTTACTGTGTATGTGAGCATGGGTAAGCATGTGTGTGTGTTATTATGTGTACAAGGTTATTTTTATTTGTGTGCATGTGGGAATTTGTGTATGTTGTATACATGTAGTGTAGTGTGTAAATGTGTGTAGCTGTATGTATATTTGGATGTGTGAATGTATGTGCATGAGTTCATGTGTTTGGTGCATTTGTAGCGATTATAGACTCGAGTGTGATTTGAACTCAGTAATGGGAGATTCGGATTGGTGTTCACTATGGACCTGATAGACTTACGATTCGAAGATCGACACACGAGATGATTCGGAGATTGTAGCGGTTCGTGCAGTGAAGACAAGATGACGATTCGGACCCAAACCACGTCTTTTCATGTGAGTGTTTACTTTATGTTATTCGAACTTATTATTGATCGTAAGTATTTGCTTTTGTGTTGTTACCTTTTTACTGTTATCAATGGTTGTTTGTATGATTATTCGTATCATTTCATGTGACAGTTTGGTTCATTTTATTAGTATAGTTGTTCATATCATTTCATGTGATATCAATGAGTGTACATTTTATTTGTATAGTTTATTTGAGCATTTATCTGCGTCATTTCATGTGTTGATGTTTGCCACTTTTGACTTTGGACTGTTAGAATTTACAGTTTGATGATAAGAGATTTTAATGATAATAAATGTGATACAGGTACATTGGAGCTTAATCTGCAGAGTTAGTACTGAGTTCTGATTGCTAAAGTTTATTCAAAGATATTGACTACTTTTGTGTATTTTTAGAAATTTGTTAAAAGCCTTGTTCACACATACAAAATAGTCTTATAGTCGACTTACCCCTTTTCTATAG
The DNA here is from genome assembly GCA_038442645.1 of Agave tequilana. Taxonomy (NCBI): domain Eukaryota; kingdom Viridiplantae; phylum Streptophyta; class Magnoliopsida; order Asparagales; family Asparagaceae; genus Agave; species Agave tequilana. The sequence goes on along the minus strand of JAVJIF010015301.1, from coordinate 47,426 downwards.
TCGACTAACATATCCTTTAGTCGACTTATAATAGTCTATAGTCGACTAAGTGTCTTAACAAAAAATATATCTGTCTCTATTTGTTGACTATAAGTAACATTAGTTGACTAACCCTTATATCTAATCGACTAATCTTAGTTTCTAGAGACTTATCATTCTGTGTTAGCCTTCTATAGTCGACTTGATCTTTAGGCTAGTCGACTAACCCAGAAAAAATTTCTTATATTAGTCGACTACTCTCATATCCTAGTCGATTAACTATAGTTTCTGATTGTTATTCAGTTTTGATTTTCTGGTATTTTCTCCAATGTTTTGATTTTATTTAAGTTGATAACTTCCCTAACTGATCATTGATTTCACCTATAAATAGGGATTTTGTCCTTGGATGTAATCACGAATTAAAATAATAAACTTTTTGTCCAAAACTCTGTTAAAAATTCTGTTTTTTAGAAAACTAGTTTCTACTTTCTGTTCTTCACGTAATTCTAATTCTTTTGTGAAGATTTCTGAGAGTTTCTCCTATAAGATATCTTGTTTACAATCACGTATAAGTTTCAAGACTTATAGGATACATTGTAATCAATCAAAGAGAGTGTCTTCTTGGTGAAGAGAAGAGTTGTACAAATAAGTGTCTTCTTGGTCTAAAGAAGAGTTGTACAGATTTGGCGAAAGGTGTTTTTGTTGGCCCGAAGGCCTTCCTCTCTAGTTTGATGATGATTAACTCATGTAGTTATGTTTACTAATAATCTTGTGATTTTAGTTATAGATCATTAAACAAGATATTAGTTGGTGATTGCTTCAAAAAGAGGAGTTTTGGAAGCCTTCACATGGTGATTCCAGTGCCGAACATCAAGATCATACCTTTGCACTCTGTGGATCATGTTTGGGATCGAGTCGGCTTGAAGATGAAGATCATCAAGAAGACTTAGGTACCCTAGTTTTAGTTTAGTGTGTTTTAGATCTATGTGTAAAGATAAGAATAGTTGATATGCTCAAGTGCACAACACACACATTTTTATGTTTGGATATTGGTTTTTCGGTTTTTGATTTAACCAATATTTGTTTTCATGGATAGTTGATCAAAACAAGTTTAACTGGTTTATGTATAGTAGATTCATTCTATACATGCATGCTTAACTTTTAAACAAACTTATTTTGACTTTCCTATTCATGTATTGAAAAATTCAAGTTTGATAAAATATATGTTTTGGTTTTTGATAAAATTTGCAAGACACAAAAATGATTCCTATTGTTTAATATTGTCTTGAAATTTTTATCACAAGTTTGTGTTTCAATATAAAATGTTAAGACAATTTCTATGGTATTTTTAGAAGAGATAAAAGATTTTTAACATGTTTTTTCTGACCCAGTTTCTGACCCAGAACTGTGCTGACAGGCCTTGCCGGTCGACCGGGCGGTCGACCGACGTGCACAGACCTGTGCACGTTTGCTGGCACAGTGGGCCGGTCGGCCGACCGGATCAGAGAGCCTTGCTCTCTGTATCTGGGCGGTCGACCGAGCGGTCGACCAGAGCAGAGAAGTCTGCTCTCTGTATCTGGGCGGTCGGCCGAGCGGTCGACCGGATTGCTCCAACGGTCATATTTTTGACCATTGGCAGTCGACCGGCCGGTCGACCGCAAGCCTGTCAGGCTGCCAGATCAGCCTAACGGCTAGTTTTCTATTTGGCTTATATAAACCCCATTTCTTTGGGATTTTGGCCAAGATTTTAAAGAGCAAAAATTCCTACTTTTTTGAAGTGTTTTTAAAATTTTAAAAAGTGTTTTAGAGCTTCAAAGATTTCATCTTTATTGTTTTTCAAGGGTTTTGAAAAATCAAAGAAAACTAGGTTTTTTGGATATTGTTTGGATTTTCATTTCTATCATCTACAAGAGATTTTTCAAGTAGTTTTTCTTTGTTATTTGCTTTCCAAAAACACCTTGATATCCACTTGAGCTATACTATCCTAATCTATTAGGATCTTTGTTTTGTGGAAAAGAGATTGTTTGAGGTTGATTGAGCCTCCAAGTTGTAAACACCCTTACTTTTGTTGTATCCCTCTTTGGTAGAGGTTGATCGGGTGATTGGTTTGCTCCCTCTTTGGTAGAGGTTGAGTTGGTTGGTTTGCTCCCTCTAGTAAGAGGTAGAGTTTGGTTTGTAAACCCTCTTCGGTAGAGGTGTTGGTTGTTGTTTGGTTACGGGCCTACCCCTCGGTTGTGAGGTGGTGTTTGAGAGAGGAGTTTGGTACTCCTATTGTTGTAACAAATCCTCCTCGGTGGAGGTTCCCTCGGTGGGAGATAGTGGATTGGAAATCCTTCACGGTGGTGAAGGCGGGGATGTAGAGCTAGGGGCTCGAACCTCGAAACATATCTTGTTGTTAGCGTTTGATCCATTGTCTCCTAACTCTCTCTCTCTTTTATTTGTGCAAAGCATCTTTCATTTCATCCATATCATATATATTGCTTGTGTTGTGCCTTGCATATTTCATATTGCCTATTCATCATATATGCTTGGTTGTTGTGTGTGCCTCACTTGTACTTAACCACAAGAGCTTCATGTAGCACCTCAACCCATATCTAGGGGAATCAAGAGGAGTTAGTCTAGAGCCCTTCACGGGGAATTCGGCTACACTTGTTGGTTGTATTAAGTGTGATTGCAAAATTTGTTTAAGCTTTCGCATTTAGCGCATTTAGTTTCTAGATTAGCATTTATACCTATTCACCCCCCCTCTAGGTGTTTTTCAATTGGTATCAGAGCTTACGCTCCTGATACTTAGGCTTAACATCCTAGGAGTGAGATCCTTGTTTGCTAATCTATCATTTGCATTTGCACACTTTTATTGTTTGCACACATATAGTTTGGACCCATGGACTTCATGACCCCTCCTATATTTGATTCTTCCAACATTATTGTTTGGAAGACTAGGATGTCCATCTATTTACAAGCCCTAGGATGTAAAGTTTACAAAGCCATTACCAAAGAATCCAACCCTCATGATAGAAAGCATATAAAAGCCAATGCAATAGCCCTAGAGGCACTTAGAGCATCATTTCATAAAGATTATTTACATGTGTTTGCTTACTATGATTCGGCTTATGCAGTTTGGAGCATTTTGACTTCTCCCAAGCTACCAAAGATTATCGAAAGGAAGAGAAGATCTAGAAGAGATGAGTCCGAAGAACATTGCTTCATGATCCAAGGGAATGACTCCCTTGAGGTACACTCGGACACTCAACTAGATGCTAGTTCTAATTCATATTGCAATGAATGTCTAGAAGCTCAAGCTATGAATGATGAACTTGTTAAAAATTGTGAAAATTTGATTTCCAAATACAAACTATTGAAAAATGATAGTCTTGTTTTAAAAGAAGAAAATAAAAATTTGTCTTCTAAAATTGAGATTGTTTTGCAAGAGAAGGAAGAGGTCTCTAGTGAATGTAACTCACTTAGATCTCAACTTGATCTTGCCCTAAAAGAAAATGAGTTTTTGAAAAATAAAAATGATTGTGAAAATGTTTTGAAGAAAAATTAAAAATTATCTTCAAAAGTTGAACTCATTTTAAGAGATAATGATTCTTTGAAAAATGAAATTGTTTTTACTACAAAATAGTTAGAAATTTGTTTAAATAAAATAAATCTTTGAAAAATGAAATTGATTCTCATGTTTGCCATGCTAGGGTAGTATCTTACACTTCACCTATTGCATGCCACACTTCTTCTTTGAATGATAATGATATAAATGTTTTAAAGAAGAGTATTGATTGTTTGGGCTCCACTTTGAGCCAATGTGTTGTGGGCCATACACGCTTGGAATCTTTGTTTCGAAAGAAACAAGTTCCATCTATTCATGCACACCCTCCATGGCATACACATGCTCCACACAGACACACCCATCACATGTATGCTCATGTGTACACTTGTACACATTGTGGACGTAAGGGCCACCTTGCTAAATTTTGCTATGATCGTATACATGTTTCTAATTTAGCAAATAATTTTGTTTGGGTTAGAGAAGGTACTAACCCCCATGGACCCAAAAAGTTGTGGGTACCAAAGACCACCCCTCGTGTTTATGATGTAGGTGTGGGCTCTCACATGACGTGAGAGTAGCGGTACCTTGGAGTGGATGCGTTCCGAGCTTAAAGGAGACTATTTGGATGCATCACTTTCAAGGGAAAGTTTGGTGGATAGGACCACCATGTTTTGGAGACAAGGAGAGTTGCTTCTTCGGTTTTGGTGACAATCCTTTACTCCCGTTTATTTACATGCTTTTCATATTCATTATTTATAGCATGATTTATTATTTTTAGATTATTATGAAAATGCCATGATAATTAGATTTATGACATACATGTATAGTATTTGAGACACCCATGCTTATATGGACCCATACTTAGTGTTCTCACCTTAGTTTAGCTATCATGTACATCATAGTTCTAATGACATGTGAATTTACATAATAATCATGTTTATGTTTATCATGATGATTTTTATCTTGTTTTGATGCTTCATGTTTTTGAATATATGTTTAAATGATAGTTTTCATTAAAACTAGGTATATATTTATGCATATAGTGGGCCACAAATAAATCTATATATGTTTGTGCTTGAATGCTTATTTGAACCCATTAGATGTGCTAGTATAGTCTAGTTTTTATGATCCATGCATTTTAAACTTGTATTCCCATTTTTGGATTTGTTTCATGTTTTTGTGTTTATGTTTAAACTTCATGTATATGTCCATTTTATCCAAATTATTGTTTATACATATACATCCTTTTGAGCCACGTGCCTTCATGCATATATCTTTTGTGGACTCGTTGTGTTTGGATATGTATGTATACTTTAGTTTGTATAGGACATACATATACCTTGAAGATTAAATAAGTTTTGATGATTTTCATGTTTTCATATTTCAAGGAATTAATTGAGCTTAATTGCAAATTTTCATGATTATGATCTTCACCTTTTATTTATACACTCACATTTATTGTTTACTTATGTGTTTATTTTCATGAGTCATATTTATGCTTAATTGGCTTAGAGTGTTGAATATCATGTGAATTTCATGTTTCATGAAAAATAATTTTGTTTTATTCCTTACTTGGAGGATTTCGTACTAGTTTACAAGTTTTTTTTCATATAACTAGTTACAGTATTCTTCAATGGTAGAGTTTTTTTAAACAAACCTTATTTTTCAAATCTATTTTTTAAACCCCTACCATCCACGGGCGGATGGATGGGCGACCATGCTTATGTATGCTCTATATTGAAAGAATCCAATGATACATGTGCATGAGTTGGGTGGTAATTATATGATGTATACACTTGATCATTATTGTTGTTTCAATTGGTATCAATTTTGATATTTCTTGTATACTCATATATGTTTGTATGTATGTATGCTTTCAATTTCAACAGTATCAATTTCGATTGGTATCTAATTTTTCATACATATATATTTTGTTTATGCTAAGCTTGAGCTTCATTGTTGTTTCAATTGATTGAATTTTTCAATTGGTATCTTATTTCGAGCTTACGCATTGTTTTTGTTGGTATTTCATAAAGGGGGAGAAAATTCGATTTTCATATTTCAATTGGTATTTGTATTTCCACTCCCTTGCTTTATGATAGAAAATAAAAATTTTAATTTGATATCATATACTTAAAAGGAAAAATACTCTCTTTTGATATCAAGATGTTTATTTGTATGTTTTAAAATTGGTATCTCAAAATTTTGTTTAAAAATAAATACAAAAGTTTTGATTTGTATTGCCTATATGCAAGGAGAGCTTAACATCTCTTCTACATATAGATTCATGTTGAGTGTATCTTGTATTGAGGAGCTTGACATCTTTTTATGTGATACACGTGTGTAGGGGGAGCTTCACATCTCCTCTTATGCATTGCATAGTGTATGTTATGTGAATTAGGGCTTGTCATCCCTCCTTCATGTAATGTATCTATGTAGGGAAGCTTCACATCTTCCTCTTCATGAATGTATATCGCATATACCATTTGTTGATTGATCTATGTTTACTTTTAATTGGTATCAAGATGCTACTTTGACATATTTTCAATTGATATCTTAATTGATTGTCACCCCTATTTGGTTTTGTTTTTGTTTTAGACAAAAAGGGGGAGAACATTGTTTTTATTAACCGTTTTGTTGATTCATTGTTTCGAACAAAAGGGGAGAAAAATTTATTGATTTAGTTTTGCTTTTACCCCTTATTGATGATTGTTTCTTTGTATTAAAAAAAAGGGGAGAAGATTTTGTTTTGTTTTGGTTTTTACCACTTTGTTGATGATTGACAAAAAGGGGGAGAAAGATTTTGGTTTATATATGCATATTTATGTTTTGCATATATTAAGTTTAATTTAGTTTAATTTTAATTGGTATCTAGAGCATGTTTTGTTTTTTGAACATTTCATTAGGTATCTAGAGCCTTTTATTGTTTTTGCATTATCATTCATTGCATATTTATTGCTTATTTGTTTATGCATGAGTTAAGGGGAGCTTCTTTGAAGCTTAACTTTAATCCATGCATATATAACTCCATGAGTTTTGTCATCATCAAAAAGGGGGAGATTGTTGGCCCGAAGGCCTTCCTCTCTAGTTTTGATGATGATTAACTCATGTAGTTATGTTTACTAATAATCTTGTGATTTTAGTTACAGATCATTAAATAAGATATTAGTTGGTGATTGCTTCAAAAAGAGGAGTTTTGGAAGCCTTCACATGGTGATTCCAGTGCCGAACATCAAGATCATACCTTTGCACTCTGTGGATCACGTTTGGGATCGAGTCGGCTTGAAGATGAAGATCATCAAGAAGACTTAGGTACCCTAGTTTTAGTTTAGTGTGTTTTAGATCCATGTGTAAAGATAAGAATAGTTGATATGCTCAAGTGCACAGCACACACGTTTTTATGTTTGGATATTGGTTTTTCGGTTTTTGATTTAACCAATATTTGTTTCATGGATAGTTGATCAAAACAAGTTTAATTGGTTTATGTATAGTAGATTCATTCTATACATGCATGCTTAACTTTTAAACAAACTTATTTTAACTTTCCTATTCATGTATTGAAAAATTCAAGTTTGATAAAATATATGTTTTGGTTTTTGATAAAATTTGCAAGACACAAAAATGATTCCTAATGTTAATATTGTCTTGGAATTTTTATCACAAGTTTGTGTTTCAATATAAAATGTTAAAACAATTTCTATGGTATTTTTAGAAGAGATAAAAGATTTTTAACATGTTTTTCTGACCCAGTTTCTGACCCAGAACTGTGCTGACAGGCCTTGCCGATCGACCGGGCGGTCGACCGACGTGCACAGACCTGTGCACGTCTGCTGGCACAGTGGGCCGGTCGGCCGGTCGGCCTACCGGATAGAGAGCCTTGCTTTCTGTATCTGGGCGGTCGACCGAGCGGTCGACCGGAGCAGAGAAGTCTGCTCTCTGTATCTGGGCGGTCGGCCGAGCGGTCGACCGAATTGCTCCAACGGTCATATTTTTGACCGTTGGCGGTCGACCGGGCCGGTCGACCGCAAGCCTGTCAGGCTGCCAGATCAGCCTAACGGCTAGTTTTCTGTTTGGTCTATATAAACCCCATTTCTTTGGGATTTTAGCCAAGATTTTAAAGAGCAAAAATTCCTACTTTTCTAAAGTGTTTTTAAAGTTTTAAAAAGTGTTTTAGAGCTTCAAAGATTTCATCTTTATTGTTTTTCAAGGGTTTTGGAAAATCAAAGAAAACTAGGTTTTTGGGATATTGTTTGGATTTTCATTTCTATCATCTACAAGAGATTTCCCACGTAGTTTTTCTTTTTTATTTGCTTTCCAAAAACACCTTGATATCCACTTGAGCTATATCTTCTATCCTAATCTATTAGGATCTTTGTTTTGTGGAAAAGAGATTGTTTGAGGTTGATTGAGCCTCCAAGTTGTAAACACCCTTGCTTTTGTTGTATCCCTCTTTGGTAGAGGTTGATCGGGTGATTGGTTTGCTCCCTCTTTGGTAGAGGTTGAGTTGGTTGGTTTGCTCCCTCTAGTGAGAGGTGGAGTTTGGTTTGTAAACCCTCTTCGGTAGAGGTGTTGGTTGTTGTTTGGCTACGGGCCTACCCTTCGGTTGTGAGGCGGTGTTTGAGAGAGGAGTTTGGTACTCCTATTGTTGTAACAAATCCTCCTCGGTGGAGGTTCCCTCGGTGGGAGATAGTGGATTGGAAATCCTTCACGGTGGTGAAGGCGGGGATGTAGAGCTAGGGGCTCGAACCTCGAAACATATCTTGTTGTTAGCGTTTGATCCATTGTCTCCTAACTCTCTCTCTTTTATTTGTGCAAAGCATCTTTCATTTCATCCATATCATATATATTGCTTGTGTTGTGCCTTGCATATTTCATATTGCCTATTCATCTTATATGCTTGGTTGTTTGTGTGTGCCTCACTTGTACTTAACCACAAGAGCTTCATAAAGCACCTCAACCTATATCTAGGGAAATCAAGAGGAGTTAGTCCAGAGCCCTTCACGGGAAATTCGGCTACACTTGTTGGTTGTATTAAGTGTGATTGCAAAATTTGTTTAAGCTTCATCATTTAGCGCATTTAGTTTCTAGATTAGCATTTACACCTATTCACCCCCCCTCTAGGTGTTTTTTAGTTTTGTCAAGTAGTGTACAAGGAGTTAATTTGGGGTGTATCAAAATCAGAAAAAGAAAAATCTCAAGCGGGTTACTTGGGGATTGGACGTAGGTCACGAAGACTGAACCAGGATAAAATCTTTTGTGTTTTAGGTAGCGGTTCATGCAGTGAAGACCATTCCAAGTAAAACTAAAAATTCACGTTATAACCTATTCTCTGCAGGGGGAGTTTCTCTGTCGGGGGAATTTTTATGCACACAGCTTGTCATCATAAAAAAGGGGGAGAATGTTGGAATTTACAGTTTGATGATAATTGATTTTGATGATAACAAATGGGATGCGGTACATTAGAGCTTAATCTGCAGAGCAAGTACTGAGTTCTGATTGCTCAAGTTTATTTAAGGATATTGACTATTATGTACTTTTAAAATTTGTTAAAAACCTTGATCACATACAAAATAGTTTTATAGTCGACTTACCCTTTCTATAGTCCACTAACATATCCTTTAGTCAACTTATAATAGTCTGTAGTCGACGTGTCTTCACTGAAAATATATCTGTTCTCTGTTTGTTGACTAACTCTTATATCTAGTCTATTAAAAAATTTAGTTTCTGGAGATTTATCATTCTATATCAGCCTTCTATAGTCAATTTGATCTTTAGGCTAGTCAACTAACCCAGACAAAACTTCTTATATTGTCGACTACTCTTATATAACTACAATTTCTGACTGTTATTCAGTTTTGATTTTCTAGTATTTTCTCCAACGTTTTGATTTTCAAATTTGAGTTGATAATTCCTAACTGACCATTGATTTCACCTATAAATAGGGATGTTGTCTTGGATGAAATCACCAATTAAAATTATAAGTTTTCTGTCCAAAACTCTGTTGAAAATTCTGTTTTTCAAAAAACTAGTTTCTACTTTCTGTTCTTCACACAATTCCAATTCTTTTGCGAAGAATTCTGAGAGTTTCTCCTATAAGATACCTTGTTCACTATCACGTACAAGTTTCAAGGCTTATAAGATACATTGTCAATCAAAGAGAATGTCTTCTTGTTGAAGAGAAGAGTTATATAGATAAGTATCTTTTTGGTGTAAAGAAGAGTTGTACAGATTTGACAAAGGGTATTTTGTCTAGTGGTGTACAAAGAGTTAATTTTGGGGTGTATCAAATCTCAAGCGGGTTGCTTGGGGACTGACCGTAGGTCAGGAGGACCGGACTAGGATAAAATCTTTTATTTTTGTGTTTGCGTTTGCATTTTTCTGAGATTTATTCTATGCATTTTCTTTTTTTTGCAAGTATTTTAATTAAAAGTTTATAAACACTATTCATCTCTTCTTTAATGTTTGTGTTGCCCTTGTTTATAGATCCTATATGGATTAATTGTGGTATATCTTACATTAGACTTGATCTTATAATTGATACCGTTGTGATTAGTGCTTCTTCATCTCCAGTATTCAGATGTCAATTAATAGCTATTCAGTTATCAGATACTAGTTTTCAGTTATTCAGTTATTAGCTATTATTGACATAACCAGTTGTTAGAGATATTCAGTCACTATTTCACTTTAATAATAACTTATATTGTTACTTGTTAATAAAAGACATCATAACCCAGGAAATAGGGGTAATTGCCTGATAGTGCATGTCATGTATTTTGGAAGGACTAGTTATGGTATACTAAGTTTACACTCCACCATGGAGAACCAAGGTAGTACTGGCTCCCTAATTATTCAGTTATCAGTTATTAGGGCTATACTTAGATTATGGTGCCACACTAGTTATTCTTTTGTGTGGTGTTGTGGTCTTCAATTATTAAGGCTTTGCGATCTGTCCTGGTTCAGTGTCAGGAATGTTAGACCATGGTACCGAGCATGCATGATACACTTTCAAAATACATGCAATATATTGGTAGACAGTTACAACAATGATAATCTTATTTGATATGTGAGAAAAACGGCTGTGGTATGCGACACATCTAAGTACTATATTAATTAGGTTAATAACAACCAAAAACACTAGTGACATATGCTAGATTACACATTTTGACATCAGTTGTTTGTTTTATCAGTGGTATTCTTTTACCTACAAGCTTGTCCATATTATTATTGAATTATCTTTTATTTATAATTTATTATGCTATTATTGTATACACACTAATTATATGCACGAGCACCTTTTCTCCTTTTCTTATACACTTATTGGTTCACTTTCTGATGAACCTGGATTTACACGTCTAGATTGGAGCTTTTATCTATTGTAAGTGTTTGATGAGATCGTACATATTGCGAGGAGCTGGAGTCTCTCTCTTCTTCATCATCAGTATTCTTGTTCACTTTCATTTCTGTTATTTCTAATTCTCTTTATATCATTATCAGTTGTCATTCCATCTCTTTCTTTATTTATTATCATGTGTGGTGCTTATTGTACACTGTCTAAAAAATCACTGAGGATAAGTCATCAGAGAACAGAATCTATACTCCAGACACGAGGCTAATCAAAGCCACCCATGCGTTGTCAAAATGTGAGGCTCGAAGTCCGCGTCTCAACATCACCGCAATGCCAAAATATAGGGTTTGAAGCCCGCATCTCAGCTTCACTGCAATGGCAAAATGCAGGGTTCGAAGCCCGCGTCTTGATATCACTCCAATCTCAAGACGCAGAGCTTGAAGCCTGCGTCTAGCAGAGTTTGATGCCTGGGTCTATCAAGGTTCGAAGCCGGCATCCAACAACACTATAACGCCAAAACAAGAGGCTCGAAACCCGCGTTTCAACTACAGAAGAGTCTTGTGTTGTAGTTGTAACTGCCCTCATTATCGGGTCAGTTATCACCCACGTAATGAGGGGAGTTAACCCCCATTATGGAGGGTTTTTAGGAGACAGTTTCCCCCTAAAAAAAACCCTATAAATAGCTCAGCTTGCTATTGAAGAACGCTGGGGATTTTTATTCGAATTTTGATCGGATTGAATTGAGGTGGAGGAATACTGATAAAGAGTCCAACTCTTCTAACAACTTGCTGAGTACAAGTTTTTGCCTCAAGTCTCCTTGAGATTTCATTGGATAGAAGCTGTGCTACTCCGTCCATAGTTCGAGGAGAAGATTCCCAGAAGATATTAATGTTTACCCGTCAATAGAAAACAAGATTCACTTTCCACAACCACATGAGGAACCCAACATTAAATAAAGAGAAGATTTGAGCCTGAATATCTTCTCTTTCTTGTAATCGGAATATTTGAAATTATTGTAATCTTTCATTGATTCAAAGAAATTTTGCGATTCACATTCACCAAAATTTTCTCAAGTAAACAAGAAATGGTGACGCCGCTGGCGACTATTTTCTTTACTGATGAGCAAATTGTGGCACAAGGTGACGTCATCTTCATGGGAAAATGATTGAGTCACTTATCGTGGAATTCGACCAGGCAAAATATGAAGAATTCCTCTCTTCTGGCTCTAAGAGCCCTAGGGCACGATAATACCGTAAGGTCTCCTAAGAGATCCTCTCTCAAGTCTCTTCGGAGACTTCTCCAAACATGGCCTACGCAAAGAGTGTCATTGCTGGCCGCATCACACGTAAGGCCCATGTCAACGTCTCCCACGAGACCCGTGAGGCCAATTCGTTGAAGGCCAATCTAGCCACGCCCTTCTTCTTCCTCAACTCCAGTTATCAGGGGTTCCCAATAACTCGTAAAGCGTAACTGGAATGCCAAATGTCGACAAAGGCGACGTGCACATTGACAACAGATGCTGGAAGCTGGAATAACTGTCTGGCCAACAGATACAGAACACAGGGCTTATGCCTGCGTCCCTTCTGAGCTACGTCAGATGCGCGAAGTCTGCATTTGGAGACCAAAACGCAAAGCTCAAGAGGCTTGCGTTTCTGAGGCTTCACCTCTCAAATGCAACGTTCAGCAGCGGGAGGCCCGTGTCTCTTCTCAGAGGCAAGAGACCTACGTCTCTATGACAAAACGTGGGACTCAGAGAGTCCACGTTTCCAAATGTCGCTGGCCAAACAAGACAATAAGCAATGCAGGGTCCGCATCTCTTCTAAGCAGAAACACGAGACCCGCGTTTCAAAGGCAAAACGCGAGAGTCGCTTCTGTTTTACAGAATGTGAACTCCATGTTTCTGAACCTTGCGTTTCAGATTTGTGACGCAAGGATAGCTTTCAGAAGCTGAAAAGCCCTCGATAACTCGAGGCTACTCTCTTTGATCTCCCTTCGACGGATCTAAGAGATTATCTGATAAAGAGGAGTGCCCATGAAATCACTCCATCATGTTGCTGTGAATGGCTCATCACAGTAATGCTCTCTGAATGTCATTACAGCTCGCATGTAAGCAAGTGGTCGGTATTCAGACGATTAACGTCAGCCTCCCAATCAGTCAAAAGGTGTCATTCCTGAACAAGAGAACCTTCTATGATATGGAGTATCCCGAACTTACTGTAAACATGACGGGTCCAAGCTTTATGCCAAACAAAAGCAAGAGTAAACAACCGATTGTCAGCTCTAATCAGTCTGACATTGAACCAGAAGGAGTGTACCAGCATGCTCGCACTCTAAATGGCGTGGTGGCCCCAGTTAACTACTGTACCCTAGCCCAAGTTATTGAAGTAAGTTAATCACACTCTGCCATTGAGGAATCACAGGCTTCAAACGCTTCTGTAGAGAAGGAAGCCTTCACTTATATGGCAAGTACTCCTGAAGAAATGGCCAGACTGAACAGCAAGCCTAGACCTAGAGGGAACAACTCGGTTTGATCACGTCCAACAAGAATTTATCGACACCCTCAAGCAGATGCTTTCATAATTGCTTGAGGGCAGGAAGAAGCCGAAGACCAAAACTTCTTCTAAAATGTCTAAGGGCAAACAAAAGGAAGGAGAGAGCTCATCTTCTGCGTATACAGAGAAGGAGGAACAGTTCAAGTCCAAGTCGTCTAAGTATCCATCCGAAGAGGGAGGCAATTCGGAGAATGAGAGCACTCATTCCAAAAGGATGAATAAATTGGAACAGCGATTTAAGCCCTCACCAATTGGAAAGGCCTCCAAGAAGAAGGAGTGGTCCGGCTGAAGGCTGAGTGGGATCTTGTTCCGTACCCTCCTAAGTTCAAAGCTCCGACCTTATAGGCCTTCGACGGCAAAGGGTCACCAAATCAACACATCTACTATTTCAAGTCTCAGACAGGGAATATAGTAGAAAACGATGCCATCTTGGAGCGTGTGTTCATCGACACTCTGAAGGGACTCGCTTTCGAATAGTTCATGAAGCTCTCAGAAGGCTTCATCAAGAACTGAGGTACCTGGAGAAGCTTTTCCTTACTGGCCTCTTCGAAGATGACGCAGAGATTTTCATGCCAACTCTTCTGATGATAAGACAACGAAAAGGAGAGTCAGTTAAAGCATTTGTGGAGAGATTTTGGAATATGGCACTCTGATGTCCTAGCGGCATGACCCATGCCTCCCTAGTGAAAACATGCCGTCACAATTTGCAAACCTCACTCCTAGCTCAGATGGGAGTTGCTGAAAGATGTATGATTGTACACATTTATTGCATTATTCTTTATTACATTCCACATTTATCATGTAATAAATCTGCTAAATTTCTTATCTTAAATGTCTATTTTGAAGAAGATAATCATGGGGAGAAAGAGAATAAAATCAAATAAATATCAGTTAAATTTAGATTTAACTAGATCTATTTGGTTAGAGGAGGATGATCCCAAATCCAATTGGTTAAATTTAGTTTTTGGTGAATCAGGTGGTTAAAGTTAAAGATCAACCGAGGATAACGTCAAATACAGAATCCAAATCTAAAGGGATAAATGAATAGAGAGAGGATCAATCGATGAGATGAAGCAATTCTGGCTCAGATTCTTGCTGGATACATTTTACTATTTGAATCATAATGTTTGCTACCAGAACTCGAATCTGATGATTCAAGATGATCCAGAAAGAGGACTTAAAGGGATACAACTCTTAAGTTAATCATTATTTCTAATTCTGTATTTTGATAAGTGATATTTAGCAATCAATACGCCACTAAACTGTAAATCAGAACTGAATATCCACATCAAATCAAGTTTGAAGATAAGGAGAGGATTCAAACTCAGAAATAGCCAGCTTCCCTTATCTTCATAGTCCTCTACCCTCTGTATTTCTCCTATAAATACATGCAATCTCAAAGGCAAAAAGGAAGGACCATGCAGAGATAGAATTTAGTCCACGTTTTCATTCTTTTTAGTGTAGGTTTTTATTTTCTTTTTATGTAATTTTTATTTCTTTATTAGTATAGTTTAGACTGAGATTCATGTAAGTAAGAGAGAGAGGTTTATGTTGAGAGTGACATCAATGTACCTCCTCCTTTCTTCCATCGTTTCTGCAAGCAAGGTAATTTTTTTATGTTTGTCTTTACTTTTGTTTTCTTCTTCTTCTTTCTACTTTTCCTCTTTTGGTTATGATGAACATTCAAGTGAATCTAGAAGCATCAGTATAGTCATGTTTGTGTGAGTGCCAACGATATTATATGATGATGTTCTCCTCCTCAAGATTCCGTATCATTTCATTCTTGTTCGTCTTGATGATGTAATGCGAATGGGGACTGAGCTCGATCTTATATTTTATGCGTTGAACGCCTCTGAAGTAAGGTAGAACATGCAAGGGTTCAGGTAAGTCCTCAACTAGAGGAGGTAAGTATTTCTTTAATCTTTTCTTTCTTTTTTTTATTTCTTTAGTTTAGATCACCAACACTAACAACACCCAACTCTTTCATCACTCATTTCGATTTCTTTGTACATATCATTTCTAGTTTCTCTATCTTCTTAATCTACCATTTTCTTCCTAATTTAGCTTTAACTCAAAATTTTCCTTTTTCTTTTAAAGAACTAAAGAAGAACTTTAACCATACTTTGTAGCCTAAAAGAGATCTTACTAAAAAGATTCCATCGCTTGTCCCTCCTTGTGGATCACGACCCGCATAGCCACTTGCTATAGAGGTAGTATTGAGTACTTGCACATTCTATTCCTAAAGTTCTAAAATTCTGTATTTTTGTGTGCAGGTTCAACCTCAATCAAATTTTGGCGCCATTGTCGGGGAGGGACGGTAAGTAATTCTCATTAAAGTTTACATTTTTGGTTAACCTTCTTCTTGGTTTTTGGTGTACAGATTTAACAACAAGGAACTTTTGCTGCAGTGGACATATAAGTGGCCTTGGACTCTGCTCAAGAAAGCAGAGCCAATAAGCCCTCAGATTTGCTACATTTCTGTGGCAATCTGAGTGAACTACTAATCTGTATTTTCTGCCGGTTAGCTGAATTGCAAAATTTAATATCTGTAGCTATTAATTTCCTTGTTTGTCTCACTGTACTTCCTTTCTAACCTCAACAGTAAAATGATGTTTGATAAATGCTAAAATGGTTTAGACTTTACATTTAGGCACGTGTCTAATTCGTTTACATTTTACATTACTGTTGAAGAGTGCTGGAGTAAAAGGTACGTTTGCATGGCATATAGTTTAGGAAACGTTCTTGAGTGATTATTTGCTTATTGAATGTTACTTTTCTTTATCCTGCACACTTTGCACAATCAATCTTAAAGGCTTGTCCTATAAACAGATAAGGTGGGAAAGTCATTACCCTCCCTTAGCCCACAGACAATCTCCTCACTCACTAACCCAAGCCTAACTAAAAATGAGTAGACGCTGGCCCTAGGGACATCTCAGACTCAAATAGGAGACGACCTAAGGGGAAAGTTGATTTGAATCTGACTCTTCCCAAATCGGTGACTAAGGTTGGGGATTGAGGGGCGAAACCCCGAAGGCTGGTGGTTTGGCTTAATTAGGCCCGTCGCTTCTGCGCGGATACCTCCCACCAATTTTACCCCTACCTGACCGATTAACTTGTGGTCAGATTCGACAATATACCCCTAGTGGACAGTCTAACCAGTTAGGAGTCGTCTAGGTCTAAGGTTTACTAACTTAGGTTAGATTTTTTTTCTTTTTATTTGTTTATTTGTTTATTTTTTTCTTTGTTTGTGTTTTATTGTGTGATATGTCTTATAACAACAACTTTTCCAATTTTAATGGTAATCCATATTACACACCAACCTCTTTTTTGAATATTACCAACCCGGCATATCATAACTTTAACCAATCTAGTGTGCCGGATTGGTCTTATCCGAATCAATATAACCCATGCCCCCAATCTTATAACCATAATTTTCAGAATAATTTCAACTCTTCACAGAGTCAATGGGGATTCACCTCCCCCGAGTCCAATTTTCAACCAACTTGTCCTCCTTATCCACCTTGTCCACAAATTTCCAAGATTCATACTCAGTTCTACCAGTCCAAAATAGAAAACCATCAATTTTGGAAATGAGTATGCATGAGTCTAAACAACAATCACAAAATCTGACGGACTCACAATTTCACCACCAATTCCAAAACAACACTTCATCTTTTCAAGTCCAATCTCAACAATACGATGAACCAATCAACTATGAAAAGATGCTTGAAGCCATGACTCAAGCTCAAAACGCTCGTAATCATGACATAGATATGATGGTCCAAACTTTATATTCTCACCGTTTGACCATTTCTAATGTCGCTAACCATTCTGTTAGAGCCGAAGAGTCATGTTTTTTGGAAAATAAGGGTCCATTTCAGCACAATCATTTGAACTTGTCCAAACTTCAAAATTTGAAAATGACATTAACAGTTTGGCAAGTTATCCCTTTCCTGAAATTGAACTTGAGAATGAATATGATCCTGAACCTCAACTTAGTGATTCAATTCTACTTCCTGATTCAATAATGACTCCAATTTCTTCACCTGATTTCAATCTTTTTCCCGAGTTAATATTGGATCCTGTGCCAATTCATCATGAAATTGAATCACCCATCTTTGATGATCATCATATTGAACTTGACCAATTTCATACTTTTGAAAATCCCACTGACAAATTGGCAAGTTCTCATTTTTATGAAATTGAACTCAATGAGAAATGTGACCTAGATTCTCAAATTTGTGATCCAGTTCAAATTTTCGAATTAATATTGACTCCTGTTTTGTTACCCGACTTGAGTAATATTTTAGAGTCAGTTTTAATTCCCACACCTGTCATTCTTGAACTTGAATCACCAATATTAAGTCACATTTCATTGTGGGGAAATGAATGTGAACTCGAGTTTCAACTTCTTGATTTGGACTCACTTCCTGAACCGATCTCGACTCCTGAACCTTTACTTGACTTAAGTTACTTTTCTGAGTCGGTAATAGTTCCCATACTTCCTAAGTCCAAGTCAATCATTCCATCTTTTCACACTCCATTTTAGGACAAGGCGGTTGACAAAATTGACTCCGAAATTAATTATGAAATTTGAAAATTAGATGGGGTTAAATTTTTAATAAAACCGTTCATATTTACATCATTTTAGTGGGTTATATAAGAGAGATTTCTAGTGGGTTCCTCCGAACTCTACGGAAATTCGATTGGGTCGCATTTCGTGGACCAATCAGACCACCACCGGAACCTCCACCTTAAGGTAATATTTTCCTTCACTTTCTTCTTTTTCATGCATTTATACATTAATTCATACATTGAGGACAATGGATGAGATAGGTGTGGGGGAGGGTCCTACATAACTTAGTTTTTTTTTTTTATAAAAAAAACAAAAAAAATTATTAACATTTTCTTTACTTTTAAAAACTTTTTGAAAATAGAAACAATATTTTGACATATTTTTTGTAAGAAATTAAGTCAATTTTAAGGAATCGGAGAATCATAATTAAGATTTCTTATACTTGATGAAAATAAGATTATTTGTTTGATTTCTAAGGGTAGGAAGAAAGTTTGTGAAAGTAATTTAGTCTTGATCTTTATCTTGAAGAAGTATGCACACCTTATATACTTACACACTTAGGGTTCAAAAACAAAGATTCGTATGCCTTATAAAAAAAAGAAAAAAAAGAAAAAATATATCTATGTAAGATGAACAAATCTAATTATTGATTAGCTAGGTGCTTTGGCCTAAGGAAGCCTTGGTATTTATGCGAAAGATGATTAGATAAGTTTGAGAAAAAATATATAAATCCTCTGATTAAGCTGGGTATTTGTGCCTAATAAAGCATAAGTATTCACGCCTAAAAGCAGTTCATATAATAAAATCCTTAGTTTTGTGGCCTTCTTTGGGGTGTTTTCTCACCCAGTGCCCTAAGACGATTTGGTTTGGGAGTCACCAATTAAAGACTCGTTACATGGGCAGACTAGAAAGCCTAATAGAACTAAAGAATAATACCACCAAAAAATATATATATATAAATAAATAAATAAGGCATAAGAGTTAGAGCTAAAGAACTCTTAGTCAAAACTTCACGGTCACGAAGTTGCATATGACTTAGGGTAAAGTAATAGACTAGAAGAGAAGCTCAATTTGACTCCTTACTTTGATTGATTACAAATTTTTGAATAGAGACTAAGTTTAGGAATGAAAAATTTAATTTTCCTATAACTTATAGATTATTTAAATCTTACAATAATATTTCAAATATTTTTCTTTCAAAATGAGTTTTCAAAATATTAACATTTTCTCTTTCTTTATGGATTTTGTGGGTGCAATCCACTGAAAATCCTAACGAGACAAAACTCGTCCTCTAGGAGTAACCTAGAGGTTTAACGGCTTGTTGCACAAGCTCAGTGCAATCGCGTGACCTACGAAAGTGGTCTAATAATCTTTGGTTTAGTTTTGTTGCTTTGCTCGAGGATGAGTAAAAGATAGGTGTGGGGGTGTGATTGCACACATTTATTGCATTATTCTTTTTTACATTCCACATTTATCATGTAATAAAACTGCTAATTTCTTGTCCTAAATGTCTATTTTACAGAAGATAATCATGGGGAGAAAGAGGATAAAATCAAATAAATATCAGTTAAATTCAGATTTAACTAGATCTATTTGGTTAGAGAAGAATGATCCCAAATCCAGTTAGTTAAATTTAGTTTTTGGTGAATCAGGTGGTTAAAGCTAAAGATCAACCGAGGATAACGTCAAATATAGAATTAAAATCTAAAGGGATAAATGGATAGAGAGAAGATCAATGGATGAGATGAAGCAATTCTGACTCAGATTCTGACTGGATATATTTTAGTATTTGAATCATAACTTTCGCTACCAGAACTCAAATCTGATGATTCAAGATGATCCAGAAAGAAAACTGAAAAGGCTACAACTCTTAAGTTGATCATTATTTCTAATTCTATTATTTGATAAGTGATATTTAGCAATCAATATGCCATTAAACTGCAGATCAGAACTGAATATCCACAGCAAATCAAATTTGGAGATAAGGGGAGGATTCAAACTCAGAAATAGTCAGCTTCCCTTATCTTCATACTTATCTACCCTCTGCATTTCTCCTATAAATACCTGCAATCTCAAAGGTAAAAAAGGAAGGACCATGCAGAGATAGAATTTAGTCTACGTATTCATTCTTTTTAGTGTAGGTTTTTATTTTCTTTTCATGTAATTTTATTCCTTTTTAATTATAGTTTAGATTGAGATTCATGTAAGTAAGAGAGAGAGAGGCTTATGTTGAGAGTGAAACCTATGTACCTCCTCCTTTCTTCCATCGTTTCTGCAAGTAAGGTAATTTTTTTTTATGTTTGTCTTTACTTTTGTTTTCTTATGATGAGCATTCAAGTGAATCTAGAAGCATCAATATAGTCATGTTTGTGTTGTTGGCTTAATGGCCTTCCACTCTAGTTTTGATGATGATCAACACTCATGTAGTTATGATTACTAATATTCTTGTGTTTCTAAGTTTCAGATCATTAACAGGATATTAGTTGGTGATTAGCTTCAACAAGATGATTAGAAGCTATTCATGATGATTCCGGTGCCAAAACTTAAAGATCATATCTTTGCACTTGGAGAATCACGGAGTTTTGGAGCAAGTCTACTTGAAGATGAAGATCGTCAAGAAGACTTAGGTATCCTACTTTAGATAGAGTTTTAGATCCATTTATAAAGCTTAGTTTAGTTGATATGCTCAAGTGAACACAAAACACACACGTTTTATGATTTGATATTTGGTTTTTATGAATAGTTGATCAAAACAAGTTTACATATGTTATATGTATAGTAGATGTTTTCTATTTATACATACATGCTTTAACTTGGTAAACAAACTTATTTTGATATCCCTATTCATGTTCTGGAAAAATCAAGTTTGACAAAATACAAGGTTTTGTTTTTGATAAAATTTGCAAGACTCAAAAATGAATTGATATGTTGATATATTGTCTTGAAATTTTTATCACATGTTTATGTTTTAACATAAAATGATAAAATAAGTTTTATGGAATTTTCAGAAATGATAAAAAGTTTTTATAAATATTTTTTCCCAAAATTTTCTGACCTTGTTTTGTGCTGACAGGCTGGTCGGTCGACCGTGACGGTCGACCGCATCAAGGGCCGGTCGACCGTTGCGGTCGACCAACGTGCACAGACGTGCACGTCTGTTAGGCACAGACACGGTCGACCGGGACGGTCGACCGAGTTGAGAGCTCTGCTCTCGGGTTTTATCGGTCGACCGGGCCGGTCGACCGGGCCGGTCGACGGTCATAATTCTGACCGTTGGCGGTCGACCGGATCGGTCGACCGGCAGTCTGTCAGACTGCCAGCTCAGCCTAACGGCTAGTTTTGTATAGGGGCTATATAAACCCATCTCTTTGGGGATTTTAGCTAAGTTTTTCTAAGAGAAAATTTTCAGTTTTCTGAAGTGTTTAAAAGAGTTTTCAAAAGAGTTTTAAGTGCAAAAACTTCTCATCTTTATTGTTTAGGGTTTTTGGAAAATCAAAGAAAAATAGGTTTTTGGGATTTTTGCTTAGATCTTCAATTCTATCATATTGCAAGTATTTTCCCAAAGATTTTTTCTTTGTTGCTTGTTTCCAAAAACACTTGTTTCCACACTTGAGCTATCTTCTATCCTAAACTATTAGGATCTTGTTTTTGTGGAAAAAGATAAGAGAAAAAGAAAGAGAAGTGTTTGAGGTTGTTTGTTATAAACCTCATTGTTGTAAACACCCTTATACTTGTGAATCCCTCTTCGGTAGAGGTGATCGGGTGATTGTGTTGTGGATCCTTCTTAGGTAGAGGTGATAGTGTTTGTTTGTGAGCCTCTTCGGTAGAGGTGTGTGGATTGGTTGTTGTATTGGCTACGGGCCTAACCCCTCGGTTGTGAGGAGGTTGTTGTTTGAGAGAGGAGTTTGGTACTCCTAGAGTTGTTAGAAATCCTCTTCGGTAGAGGTTCCCTCGGTGGGAGTTGAGATAGTGGAAATCCTACACGGTGGTGTAGGCGGGGATGTAGAGCAAGGTGCTCGAACCTCGAAACAAATCTTGGTGTTTGCGTTTTGATCCATTGTCTCTCTAACTCTCTCTCTTATAATTGTGCAAAGCATCATACTCATCATCATATCATACTTGCTTGTGTTGAGCATTGATTCATTCATATCATATATTGCTTGTGTTGTGCCTTGCATTTTTTATTGTCATATCTACCATATGCTTGGCTTGATTGTGTGTATTTCATATTGCTTGGATTGCTTGTGTGTGTGTACCTAACTTATACTCATCCAACAAGAGCTTCACATAGCACCTCAACCCATTTCAAGGGGAATCAAGGGGAGTTAGTCCAGAGCCTCGCAAGGGAAATTCGGCTACACTTGTTGTATTGTATTAGTTTGTGCATAATTTGCATTAGCTTCCGCATTTAGCGCACTTAGTTTGCATTTAGTTTCTTAGATTAGCACTTACACCTATTCACCCCCCTCTAGATGTTTTTCAATTGGTATCAGAGCTAGTGCTCCTGATACTTAGGCTTAACATCCTAGGAGTGAGATCCATTTGCTTGCTAATCTACATTTGCATTTGATTGTTTGCACATATTTAGTTTATACCATGGACTTCATGACCCCACCTAGTTTTGACCCTTCCAACATTGATGTTTGGAAGTATAGGATGTCCATGTACCTAAAGACCCTAGGTTTGCATGTTTTCCTTGCGGCCACCAAGAGATGTTATCTTGGTGATTGCAATCATATAGGGGCCAATGCACAAGCCCTAGAGGCTATTAGAAGCACATTACCTAAAGATTATCTTATGTGTGTTTCTAATCTTGATTCCGCTTTTGCAGTGTGGAACAAGTTGACTACAACCACCACCTCCATGCTTCAAGTCCAAATCCAAGAAGAGGAATCTAGTGGAGAATCCAACTCTATATGCTACATGGTCCAAGGGAATGACTCCCTTGAGGTACATTCGGAATCTCAACTAGATAGTAATGATTGTGCCAGTTCTTCAAATGATTATGTTGATCCTCATGCTTTGAATGAAGAACTTTTCATTGTTTGTGAAAAATGATAGAAAAATATAATTTGTTGAAAAAGAAAAGTCTAGGCATTAATGATGAAAATAAAAATTTGATTGCTAGACTTGATGTTGTTTTGCAAGAGAAAGAGGAGATTACTAATGAGAGGGATTCATTAAATTCTCAACTTGATCTTGCACTTAAAGAAAATGAATTTTTAAAGTATAAAAATGATTGCCATGCTATTTTAAAGAAAAATGAGAACTTGTCTTCAAAAGTAGATTTTGTTTTTTAAAGAGAATGTTGATTTGAAAAATAAAATTATTTCTATTTCAAATGAGTTGAATGCTTGTTTAGATAAGAATATGGTTTTGAAAAATAAAATTGATGCGCATGTTTATCATGCTAGTGTAGCTTCTTCATCTAGTCTACCTAATGCATGTACCTCTTCTTCTAAGATTAATAATGACATATCCATACTTAAGAAGAAGGTAGATTGTTTGGGCTCCACTATGAGCCAATGTGCCATGAACCACTCACGGTTGGAAACCTTGGTTCGAAAGAAACAAGTTCCATCTTCTATGCATGCACACCCTCCACGGCATACACATGCTCCTCACGGACACCATCACACCATGTATGCTCATGTGTACACTTGTACACATTGTGGTCGTAAGGGCCATCTTGCTAAATTTTGTTATGATAGATTAAATGTTTCAAATTTAGCAAAGAAATTTGTTTGGGTTAGGGAAGGGACTAACCCCCATGGACCCAACAAGACGTGGGTACCAAAGACCACCCTCCTTTGTTCAATGTAGGTGTGGGCTCTCACATGACGTGAGAGTGATGACACCTTGGAGTGGATGCGTTCCGGACTTCATGAAAATCAAATGGATGCATCACTTTCAAGGGAAGGTTTGGTGGAGATGACCACCATGTTTTGGAGACAAGGAAAGTTGCTTCTTCGGTTTTGGTAACAATCCTTTACTCCCATTTATTATGTTTACATGCTTTCTACTTCATTGTTTATAGCATGTTTTGATAGTTTATAGCATATTTTTATGTCTATGGATTAGTATGTTCATTCCATGTTTATTAGATCCTTGACATACATGTATAGTATTTGAGACACACATGCTTATTTGATTCACATTTAGTGTTCTCACCGTTTGTTAGCTATAATGTACATCATGAATCTAATACATGTGAATTTACATAGTAATCATGTTTTAGTTCTTATGATGTTGATTTCTAGCTTGTTTTGTTACTCCTTGTGGTTATGACATGTTTAAATGTGGATTTTGTCAAAACTTGTGTTATACATGTACAAATAGTGAGTTACATTTGTTTTATATGCAATTGAACTTCATGCTCATTTGTATTCACTATATGTACACGCATGAGCTAGTTTTGATGATTCGTTCATTTATACTTGTTATACCTATTTGCATGTATATGTAGTTTAAAATTCAAATAAAAGAATTTTGATGAATTTTGTATGTGTTTTAGTTAGAGATATGGTATTCGTGTTTGTTTTGATGCTCAATGACTTGATTACATGTTTAAGTGTTAGTTTTCATTAAGACTAGGAATTATACTTGTACATATAGTGGGCCACAAATAAATCTATGTATGTTTGGGCTTGATTGCATATTTGTACCCATTAGATGTGCTAGTATAGTCTAGTTTTGATGATTCATACATTTCAAACTTGTATTCCATTTTTGGATTTGTTTTATGATTGTGTATTTCACTTCATGTATATGTTTGTATTGCCAAACTTTAAGATATACATGTATACCCCTTGAGTCATTTGCCCTTCATGCAAATCTATATTATGGACTCAAAGTGTGTTTAAGGGATATGTATGTATACTTCTTGTGTTGACAAATCATACATATACTTTGAAATGAAAATTGCTTTGATGAAAATTTAGCCTTACATGTTTTCATGTTTATGTGTCAATATTTAACTTCATGTATATGTCCATCTTATCCAAACTATTGACTATACATGAGTATCCTTTTTGAGCCACGTGCCTTAATGCATATATCTTGTGGACTCTTTATGTTTTGGATATGTATGTATACATTAGTTTGTATTAGACATACATATGCCTTGAAGATTAGATAGTTTTGATGATTTCGTGTTTTAAGGATTAATTGAGCTTAATGAAAAATTTTTCATGATTATGATCTTCACATATTATTTGTACACTCATATCTATTGCTCATATTTTGTTTCTCATGAGTTATGCTTTATTGGTTAGAGTGATGATTATCATGTGAATTTCATTTTGTTTTATTCCTTCCTTGAAGGATTTCGTGCTAGTTAACAAGCTTTCCATTTAACTAGTTGCGGTGTTCTTCATTTTGGTAGTGATTTTCAAACAAAACTACATTTTCAAATCTATTTTTGAAAACCCCTACCATCAAAGGGCGGTAGGATGGGAGATCATGTTCATGTATGCCCTAAATTGAAAATCTTTAAAACTTGAATTATGATGGGTGGTAGATAATATGATGTATGTACTTGAGCTTATTGTTATGTCAATTGGTATCATTGAACTCTTTCAATTGGTATCATTTTGACCTTTTGTATACTCATATGTTTATTGTGTATGTATGTTTTCATTTGGTATCATCTATTGGTGATTGATACTCATTCCATTTCATACACATGTACTTGTTTTATTTGTGCCTACTATATTCCTATATCTTAGAGCACAAATAGTTGCTTATGTTTAGCTTGTTAAAATAAAAAGTGTTCAATGTTTCCTTTGGTATTTCATAAAAGGGGAGAAAATGAGTATTTCATATTTTGTATTTCAATTGGTATTTGTACTCCCACTCTTTATGATTAAAAGTTGTTATTTTAAACATATGATTTTGTATTTGATCTTCTTGTTTATATGTTTTTAAAATGAACAATTCTTACATTTGGTATCAATGTTTCTATGTAAAATCTTTCCAATTGGTAAAATATTTACAATTGGTATCATATTTAAGAAATTCAAAATTTGTTTTAGTATCAAGATTCATGTTTTAGGAATTCAAGATTTATGTTTAATTACAATTGGTATCTCAAAATTTTGTTTAAAGAATATATTCAAAGTTTTGATTTGTATTTCCTATATGCAAGGAGAGCTTAACATCTCTCTTACATATAGATTCATGTTGAGTATATTATAAATTGAGGAGCTTGACAACTCTTCTTTATATGATATACGTGTGTAGGTGGAGCTTCACATCTCCTCTTATGCATTACATAATATGTGTTATGTGAATTGGGGCTTGTCAACCTTTCTTCATGTAATGCATATGTGTAGGGAAGCTAACTTAGCGTCTTCCTCTTCATGAATGTATATAGCATATAACATATATTGATCCTTGTTTATTGGTATCAAGATGCTTCATTGACATATTTTTAATTGATATCATGTTTGTAGTCACCCCTTATTGACTTTGTTTTTGTTTTTAGACAAAAAAAGGGGGAGAACATTGTTTGCATTGTTTTGATTGACAAAAAGGGGAAGAAAGATTTTTACCCCTCATTTTATCTATGGTTTTGATTGTTTACCCCTTTGTTGATGATTGACAAAAAGGGGGAGAAGTATTTGAGTTTTATATGCATGCTTATGTTTTATATGCATATATTATGTTTTAATATCAAGAATATTAAGTTTAATTGTTTATTAAGTTTAATTGGTATCCAAAGCTTACTTTGTAATTGTTGTAATTGGTATCTAAAGCTTGTTTTGTTTTGAATATTCCATGTGGTATCTAGAGTTTTTATTGTTTATGCATTATCATTCTTGCATATTTATGTTTATTTGTTTATGCATGAGTTAAGAGGGAGCTTCTTTGAAGCTTAACTTTAATCCATGCATATATAACTCCATGAGTTTTGTCATCATCAAAAAGGGGGAGATTGTTGGCTCAATGGCCTTCCACTCTAGTTTTGATGATGATCAACACTCATGTAGTTATGATTACTAATATTCTTGTGTTTCTAAGTTTCAGATCATTAACAGGATATTAGTTGGTGATTAGCTTCAACAAGATGATTAGAAGCTATTCATGATGATTCCGGTGCCAAAGCTTAAAGATCATACCTTTGCACTTGGAGAATCACGGAGTTTTGGAGCAAGTCTACTTGAAGATGAAGATCGTCAAGAAGACTTAGGTATCCTACTTTAGATAGAGTTTTAGATCCATTTGTAAACTTAGTTTAGTTGATATGCTCAAGTGAACACAAAACACACACGTTTTATGATTTGATATTTGGTTTTTATGAATAGTTGATCAAAACAAGTTTACATATGTATATGTATAGTAGATGTTTTCTATTTATACATACATGCTTTAACTTGGTAAACAAACTTATTTTGATATCCCTATTCATGTTCTGGAAAAATCAAGTTTGACAAAATACAAGGTTTTGTTTTTGATAAAATTTGCAAGACTCAAAAATGAATTGATATGTTGATATATTGTCTTGAAATTTTTATCACATGTTTATGTTTTAACATAAAATGATAAAACAAGTTTTATTGAATTTTCAGAAATGATAAAAAGTTTTTATAAAATATTTTTCCCAAAATTTTCTGACCTTGTTTTGTGCTGACAGGCTGGTCGGTCGACCGTGACGGTCGACCGCACCAAGGGCCGGTCGACCGTTGCGGTCGACCGACGTGCACAGACGTGCACGTCTGTTAGGCACAGACACGGTCGACCGGGACGGTCGACCGAGTTGAGAGCTCTGCTCTCGGGTTTTATCGGTCGACCGGGCCGGTCGACCGCAGTTGCCCAACGGTCATAATTCTGACCGTTGGCGGTCGACCGGACCGGTCGACCGGCAGTCTGTCAGACTGCCAGCTCAGCCTAACGGCTAGTTTTGTATAGGGGCTATATAAACCCCATCTCTTTGGGGATTTTAGCTAAGTTTTTCTAAGAGAAAATTTTCAGTTTTCTGAAGTGTTTAAAAGAGTTTTCAAAAGAGTTTTAAGTGCAAAAACTTCTCATCTTTATTGTTTAGGGTTTTTGGAAAATCAAAGAAAAATAGGTTTTTGGGATTTTTGCTTAGATCTTCAATTCTATCATATTGCAAGTATTTTCCCAAAGATTTTTTTCTTTGTTGCTTGTTTCCAAAAACACTTGTTTCCACACTTGAGCTATCTTCTATCCTAAACTATTAGGATCTTGTTTTTGTGGAAAAAGATAAGAGAAAAAGAAAGAAAAGTGTTTGAGGTTGTTTGTTGTAAACCTCATTGTTGTAAACACCCTTATACTTGTGAATCCCTCTTCGGTAGAGGTGATCGGGTGATTGTGTTGTGGATCCCTCTTAGGTAGAGGTGATAGTGTTTGGTTGTGAGCCTCTTCGGTAGAGGTGTGTGGATTGGTTGTTGTATTGGCTACGGGCCTAACCCCTCGGTTGTGAGGAGGTTGTTGTTTGAGAGAGGAGTTTGGTACTCCTAGAGTTGTTAGAAATCCTCTTCGGTAGAGGTTCCCTCGGTGGGAGTTGAGATAGTGGAAATCCTACACGGTGGTGTAGGCGGGGATGTAGAGCAAGGTGCTCGAACCTCGAAACAAATCTTGGTGTTTGCGTTTTGATCCATTGTCTCTCTAACTCTCTCTCTTATAATTGTGCAAAGCATCATACTCATCATCATATCATACTTGCTTGTGTTGAGCATTGATTCATTCATATCATATATTGCTTGTGTTGTGCCTTGCATTTTTTATTGTCATATCTACCATATGCTTGGCTTGATTGTGTGTATTTCATATTGCTTGGATTGCTTGTGTGTGTGTGCCTAACTTATACTCATCCAACAAGAGCTTCACATAGCACCTCAACCCATTTCAAGGGGAATCAAGGGAGTTAGTCCAGAGCCTCGCAAGGGGAATTCGGCTACACTTGTTGTATTGTATTAGTTTGTGCATAATTTGCATTAGCTTCCGCATTTAGCGCACTTAGTTTGCATTTAGTTTCTTAGATTAGCACTTACACCTATTCACCCCCCCTCTAGGTGTTTTTCATGTGTGAGTGCCAACGATATTACATGATGATGTTCTCCTCATCAAGATTCCGTATCATTTCATTCTTGTTCGTCTTGATGATGTAATGCGAATGGGGACTGAGCTCAATTTTATGCTTTATACGTTGAACGCCTCTGAAGCAAGGTAGAACTGAAATCACCTAGAGGGGGGTGAATAGGTGATGGCTATATGATAATGGCAATTATGCGGAATTTAAAAAAATTAACTCTAAACAATTAGCACAATACAATATTTCTTGCAAGTAAAGGACAATGTAAAATTGCAAGTAATAAAAGAGATAGAGTTAGAGAAATTTGAGCAAACGCAAACACGCCGATATGTTTCCGAGGTTCGAGCCACGCTCTACGTCCCCGCCTTCACACTTGAAGGATTTCCACTATTGAGGATCCCACCGGATCAACAATACAAGGACAACACTTGTCCGTCTCCCGTGATGACACTTCACCACCTTGAGCACACTAGCTCGCCTTGAGGCCGATGCCTCTACAACTTCACTCAATTACAATGGAAGTGATCACACTTGATCACTTTTACAAATAGCTCACTAAGCACAATCCTAGAACCAAATAGTAGACTTAGAGTATGGGATTGTGTAGTGCAAAACTAGAGAGAAGTAGAGGAATAGGCTCCAAGAAAGGTGATGGAAATTTAGGCTTTGGAGAGAAAAATCTTTTCTTTTGAAAACTTTGGAAATCTTTGAAACTCTTGTCAAAGTTCACTTGATAGCTCTAAAATCATTAGTCATTTCATATGAAGTGACCACCTATTTATAGGGGTCAAAAACTGCTCAAGAGATTCGTTGAAGACAAATCCCAAAAGTCAAAAAGTCAGAAAAAATAGCTGTTGAGTCTGTCAGACTTTTTGACAGACTACCGGTCGACCGGGTCGGTCGACCGCCAACGGTCAAAAATCCGACCGTTGGGGCTCACCGGTCGACTGGGTCGGTCGACTGGCATTTCCAGAGAGCAGCAGGTTGGGGGCCGGTCGAGTATCGGTCGATTCCCGGTCGACTGATACGCACATGCACAAATGTGCATGTCGGTCGAGTGCCGGTCGACTGCCGGTCGACCGGTCACTGTGAATTTCTGAAAAATCAGAATTCACAGAACCTGGAAAATTTTGGGTTTGGGTTTTGGGTCTTGGATAAAATATTTTGGTCTTGAAAAATCATAGAGTATGAGCATGTGTCATACTACTATCAAGGTAAAATACTTGGTAAAAATTCTTTTGATAAAAACTTGATTTTTAATAAGATGTTTTTCCCAAAAAAAAAAACTAGTCTCTCTAAAATCGTATTTCCAAAATAGATATTTTTCAACTAAACTGAGTTTGGAAATAGAAATGGAAAGTATTTTGAAGCCATAAATCACTCTAGAAAATGTGTGTGTGTAATATCCCATATTTCTACTTCTACTATTTAGTTTTGACAAAATATTCTAAAATGAAAATAAAATACAATACAAGTCTTGGATTCTTTAGCAAGTCTTGATCTTCTTCTTGAGCTTTTCTTCAACGCAAATTCCGAAGCTTCCTATGTGCTTTAGCTTGAGAATGCAAATGTTGGGCAAACTCCAAATTTGTGAGTCTTTTAGCGGAGTTGTCAAAATCTGTTTCTTGAACCTGAAATACTTTAAAATCAAGAATATTAAATACATAACTAAATATGTTTTGCTATCATCAAAATAACCGGATAGTGGCCTTTGGGCCAACAATCTCCCCCTTTTTGATGATGGCAAAACATATGTAGTTATCACAAGATATTTTGGGTAGAGTCTTCAAATGAAGCTCCCCCTCAACATATGCATATTTAAAAGTCATACTCAGGCATAGTGATAAAAAATAAGCATCACACATGTAAAATAAACATCACACATCCATGCCCATAGAAAATATCAACCACACATGTCATATCATAGATAAAGGAAATGAGTCTCAACATGACATAAATACATACCACACAAGACATGTCCACAACACAAAAATAAAGGTGTCCAAAATAAAGGTGTCCAACATACATAACAAAATATCTCTCTCCAAATGTCTCTCCCCCTTTTTGACATCATCAATAAAGGGGCATCAACAGCAGCATCACTCAGTCGCCTCGTCATCCTCCTCCTCGTCATCATCTGAGCCCTCGGCCATCGTCTGGTCATCACCATCATCTGAGGAAGAAGAGGAAACTACCTCCTCTGTATCCACGGCTTCAACTCTGGGGCGCGGAGGTGGAACAGAGACGCGAGCTCTGGGAGGGAAAGGAGGACCAGCAGCAGGGAGACGACGAGCACCCGGAGTCCCATCAGGAACGACTATGTCCAATTTAGAGAACAGAGATTGGAACTGAACATCCACAAATCTCATGGACTCAGCCATATAGGACAAGTCGTTTCGGACCTCCGCCCGAAAAGCAGCATCCATCGCAGCACGAGCCTCCAAATCTGCCCGAAGAGAAGCATCACGAGCAGCCATATCTGCACGAAGTGCAGAGACTTGCTCACCGACCCAGGCCTGATGTGCCTCGATCTGCGAGCGGACCTCAGAAGCAGAAGCACCCTGAAACTCAGGAGCAGGAAAAACAGGAGGTGGAGCTGGAGCTGGATCAGCTGCAGGAACAGGTGGTGGTTGCACAGCTGCGTGTCGACGCAACTGAGCTTCCATCATCTTTAAGGCAGCAGCATTGAAATCTGAAGAGGGTTTTGAAGGGGCTTGACCAGAGAAATCAAAATCTAGAGCCCTAAGCAAATGGGTAATGAGCATGCCGTAAGGCAGACTCCTACCAGCAGTACGAATCTGATCACCACTCATGTGAGAAGCGATCACTCGAGGGAAATTTATCTTAATGCCTTTAAGGAGGCAATAGATAATCAAGGGAACAGGACCTCGAGCATGGCTAAATTCACCGGATTTTGGCACGATGTTATGAAAGACAATCTTAGCAAGGACCTGAGATTGGAGGGTATACTGACTCACAATCTCATTCCTCACTAGATCGGGATTGTCATCCTGGTGAAGAAGAGTGGATGCGGTGAGTGAAGACTCACCCTCCGGATATCCAGGAAAATCATGTAGGTCATAAGAGTAAACATCTATTCCATCAGTGGAAAGATGAAGAATTCTAGCAAATTGACCTAGGGAAATGTTTATGTCCCTACCCATCACACGGGAAATGATCCGGTTCCCACTAAATTCAAAATTGGCATAGAAATAGGGAACCAAAGAAGTGTAAACTTTCTCCCTAATGGAGAGAAAATCTACAAGATTGTTGGCACGAAGTATGTGGGGGATATCTAAATGTTCAAAATCATGCATAGCCACATATCTACCCGAAATAGTATTCCTAGGGGCTAAATGTGTGTAACGATCAGAGGCAAGATCGTTACGGAACACAGGTTCAGTCCTAGGGGCTTGAGATGAGGATTGGGCAATGCCCTTTCCCTTCTCAGAACGATGTCTTTTTGGAGCCATGATAAAAATCCAATTTTTAGGTTTTTGCAGTTAATGGCACGATCTAGATGATCAATCAACCTACTATGAAGACAAAGGAAGTGATAGATCTAAGCTAGAAAGGAAGAACAAGTGAAAAATTCGAAATTTTACCTTTGAGAAAAACTGAAACCCTAGCTTGAAATCCAGAAATTCTGAGAATCTGACGGATGGATCGGCTTGAGATTGAAGATCCGAGTTAGAAATGAGAAGATTAAAATGGGTTTTGAAGGATTTTTAGATCAGGTGAACGGATCTGAAGAAGGAAATTTTGGGAAAAAGTGGCTCCTTCGGTCGCTGTGAGAGGAAATGAGAGAGAGAGAGTGCGAAACAGTGGGAAAAAGGTCAAATATATGCCAGAATACGACTATCGGTCGACTGGGATTGAGGGACCGGTCGACCGAAAAGAAACAGAGAGTCCTGCATCTAAATCGGTCGACTGGTCCTATACCAGCAGTCGACCGGTAGCACAAAAAAAAATCAAAAATTTTTCTCAGACAGAGCCGGTCGACTGGGGTTAGGGGCCAGTCGACCGGTAAGTCTGAAAAATCTGCTACCATATTCTGACCAAAAAAAAAATTTTTATAAATAATCATTATAACAAATAAAAATATGTTATATTATAATAATCAGGGATAACACAATTATTTTTAAATCTTCATTTAGTGATCATATCAACAAAACTTCACACAAAATTATTTAATTTTATTTTACATATTTAAGCAAAGGTATAAAGATGTTGAAGCCGAATACCCAGTGACGGGTTCTGAACTTCATCCTCTTGATTCCTCTTGAATGAGTTGAGGTGCGCAATTGCCATCTTTAAGGTATTTGCTCAACTATGAAAATTTTCAAAAAGTTTTATTTTATTTATGAAAATAGGTCTATATGTATACAAGTATATAATCACAAAATCTAAACTATACATATAGATACACAAAAATTGGACATGTGGACAAGTATGACATAAGACATAACAATACAAGATATGAAAATTAATACAAGGCATGTACACAACATGATAGAAAGGTAGTTCTATATAAGTATGTATCAATAATGAATCAAAAGCAAACTAACCATTCTACACATATGTATACATGTCAAAAAGAAATCAAAATTGAACATGGCATATACAATCATGTTAGAGTTGCAAGTTTATACTAATCATGTATCAATGAAGCATAAAACTAAACTAGCAATCCTATAACAATTGTATATACAAAAATAAAAAAAAAACTCTTAAATGGAGATGTTACCAATTTACGGTTAGTCTCCAAAAATAGGTGCCTCCACGATAGCGATGCAAGCTAGATTTGAACTTTGAGCTTAGTTGCATCTACCACCCGGGCACCGACTCCCCCTAAGTCTTGGAGGAAGTAGATCCACCTGTGTCACCTACATTTGGAGGATCTTTTGGTACCCAAATCTTTGAGGGTCCTTTGGGGTTAGTACCGGGGCGAACCCAAACATATTTATTCTTAACATTGTTCTTAGCATAACAAAATTTTTCTAGATGGCCTTTGCGGCCACAATGAGTGCAAACAAAAATCCTACCACTACCATACATGTATGCATGCTTGTGAGTGTGAGTATGTTTCCGTGCATGTGTATGTGCATGTTGTGCATGTTTCCCTTGGGGTGTTCCCTTAGGAAATTTAGAAGCTATCTTTTTCAAATCAAATGCACAATTTTTAAGTGTGGAGTCCAAAGCATCAACACGCTTTTGGATCTCAACAAAATCATTTTTATCTATTGAAACCATGGGGGTTTTACCCTTATTTGCAAGTTTATGCTTATCAAAATCATTTTTCAATTTTTCAAATGCACTAGATAAAACATCTTTTTCTTTAACAACTATTTCTACTTTATGTTTTAAAGCCTCATTTTCTCTTTTTAATTTCTTATTTTGAGATTGTGAAATCTCATACCTATTTTGCAATTCTTCAAAGAAATGTGCAAGTTCATCCATAGTCAAATCATCATCTTCTAAGGTGTTTTCTAGAGTTACCTTTGGTACATCCTCCCCATGTGCCATGAAACACATGTGCGCGGCGTCGACTTCCTCTTCGGATTCCGACTCCGTGTCATCCCAAGTAGCCACCATGGCCTTCTTCTTTCTTTGCCCGTTCTTGGATGTGGTTGCTTGTAGAGCGGGGCACTCGGCAATGAGGTGACCAATCTTCTTGCAATGGAAGCAAGGACCGGGCTCCTCTCTTTTTCTTTCAAATCTCCCTTGAGGTTTCCCTCGCCGGAAATTGCTTTGTCTTCCCTTTTTGTAGAACATCTTACCCACCTTCCGGATGAGCATGGCGAAGTCTTCATCGCACTCGTCCGATGAATCATCCTCGTCTTGAATGGTTGGAGCGGCTTTGAAGGCTATTGATTTCTTCTTGGGTGCCTCCCTTTCTTCTCGTACCTTCATCTCCATCTCATGTGTTTTGAGATTGCCGATGAAGCCGGAGAAGTCCATCTCCTCTTTGTCATTTAGCTCTTTGAGGGTTGTCGCCTTGACTTCCCAAGCTTTGGGAAGAGCTCGAATCACCTTCCTTATCTTTTGATCGTTGTCAATCTTGTCGCCTAAGGAAGAAAGAGCATTTGTTATTTTTGTAAAGCGAGTGAGCATGTCATCAATGCTCTCATTATCAATCATGTAAAAATTCTCATATTGAGAACGTAGCAAGTCAACTTTTGCTCTCTTGACTTGTGACGTTCCCTCATGAGTCACAATAAGCATGTTCCAAACTTCATATGCCGATTTACAATTAATGATGCGTGCAAGGTCATCTTCATTAAGTGCTTGTGTTAATGCATATTGTGCCCTAGCATTAGCTTCATAGTCCTTGGTGGTATCCTCGGACCATGTGCTCTCATCACTAGTGGGTTCAATGAATTCTTTGGTGACGGCCCTAGCTACCTTGACTCCTAGGGATTTTAGAAAAAGGTTCATCTTGACCTTCCAAATAGGGAAGTTCAAGCCATCAAATTTGGGTGGGGACTTAATGCTTGAAAAATCTAGAGATGCCATGTATGATGAATAAAATGCACAATATATAATAAATGCAACAAATGTATATAGCCAACTAAAAGATCTCCCTAAGGTTGTTAGACCTAAGTTGTAGGGTTAGGCTCTGATACCAATTGAAATCACCTAGAGGGGGGGTGAATAGGTGATGGCTATATGATAATGGCAATTATGCGGAATTTAAAAAAAAAATTAACTCTAAACAATTAGCACAATACAATATTTCTTGCAAGTAAAGGACAATGTAAAATTGCAAGTAATAAAAGAGATAGAGTTAGAGAAATTTGAGCAAACGCAAACACGCCGATATGTTTCCGAGGTTCGAGCCACGCTCTACGTCCCCGCCTTCACACTTGAAGGATTTCCACTATTGAGGATCCCACCGGATCAACAATACAAGGACAACACTTGTCCGTCTCCCGTGATGACACTTCACCACCTTGAGCACACTAGCTCGCCTTGAGGCCGATGCCTCTACAACTTCACTCAATTACAATGGAAGTGATCACACTTGATCACTTTTACAAATAGCTCACTAAGCACAATCCTAGAACCAAATAGTAGACTTAGAGTATGGGATTGTGTAGTGCAAAACTAGAGAGAAGTAGAGGAATAGGCTCCAAGAAAGGTGATGGAAATTTAGGCTTTGGAGAGAAAAATCTTTTCTTTTGAAAACTTTGGAAATCTTTGAAACTCTTGTCAAAGTTCACTTGATAGCTCTAAAATCATTAGTCATTTCATATGAAGTGACCACCTATTTATAGGGGTCAAAAACTGCTCAAGAGATTCGTTGAAGACAAATCCCAAAAGTCAAAAAGTCAGAAAAAATAGCTGTTGAGTCTGTCAGACTTTTTGACAGACTACCGGTCGACCGGGTCGGTCGACCGCCAACGGTCAAAAATCCGACCGTTGGGGCTCACCGGTCGACTGGGTCGGTCGACTGGCATTTCCAGAGAGCAGCAGGTTGGGGGCCGGTCGAGTATCGGTCGATTCCCGGTCGACTGATACGCACATGCACAAATGTGCATGTCGGTCGAGTGCCGGTCGACTGCCGGTCGACCGGTCACTGTGAATTTCTGAAAAATCAGAATTCACAGAACCTGGAAAATTTTGGGTTTGGGTTTTGGGTCTTGGATAAAATATTTTGGTCTTGAAAAATCATAGAGTATGAGCATGTGTCATACTACTATCAAGGTAAAATACTTGGTAAAAATTCTTTTGATAAAAACTTGATTTTAATAAGATGTTTTTCCCAAAAAAAAAAACTAGTCTCTCTAAAATCGTATTTCCAAAATAGATATTTTTCAACTAAACTGAGTTTGGAAATAGAAATGGAAAGTATTTTGAAGCCATAAATCACTCTAGAAAATGTGTGTGTGTAATATCCCATATTTCTACTTCTACTATTTAGTTTTGACAAAATATTCTAAAATGAAAATAAAATACAATACAAGTCTTGGATTCTTTAGCAAGTCTTGATCTTCTTCTTGAGCTTTTCTTCAACGCAAATTCCGAAGCTTCCTATGTGCTTTAGCTTGGGAATGCAAATGTTGGGCAAACTCCAAATTTGTGAGTCTTTTAGCGGAGTTGTCAAAATCTGTTTCTTGAACCTGAAATACTTTAAAATCAAGAATATTAAATACATAACTAAATATGTTTTGCTATCATCAAAATAACCGGGATAGTGGCCTTTGGGCCAACAAGAACATGCAAGGGTTCCAGGTAAGTCATCAACCAGAGGAGGTAAGTATTTCTTTAATCTTTTCTTTTATTTCTTTAGTTTAGATCACCAACACCAACAACACCCAACTCTTTCATCACTCATTTCGATTTCTTTGTACATATCATTTCTAGTTTCTCCATCTTAATCTACCATCTTCTTCCTAATTTAACTTTAACTCAAATTTTTCCTTTTTCTTTTAAAGAACTAAAGAAGAACTTTAACCATACTTTGTAGCCTAAAAGAGATTACTAAGAAGCTTCCATCGCTAGTCCCTCCTTTTGGATCACGACCCGTATAGCCACTTGCTATAGCGGTATTATTGAGTACTTGCACATTCTATTCCTAAAGTTCTGAAATTCTGTATTTTTGTGTGCAGGTTCAACCTCAATCACTGTACCTGAAAACAGTTAGTCCAACAGGGCGAACAGGCAGAAGAGATTGTCGCCAAGATTAAGGCAGAAGAAAACAAGCATAGACCCAAAAAGTCGACAAGGCGTACACCGGAAGTATCTTTCCAATCGAAAAGGAAGGACATATTGGCGACAGAGGCAAAATCTCCCATATAACCTCAACCAATTAGAGGGGGTAGTTCTTCAAGTCAACCGAGCACTAACAGACAGTACTCCTTCAAAGACAAGCATGTCAATTTGTTGTTCAAGTTACTCAACAAGAGCAACAGATTAAAACTTTCTAAAGCTAGAAGTCCTGAGAAGGTTGGCAAGACCGACAATCCCAACTATTGCTTGTACCGCACGATGCTGGGGCACCCTACCAATGTTACATCTTCAAACATCTTCAAAGATATCCTTCAAGCTTTCATTGATGTGGAGGTACTCTAGCTCTACCTAGAACAGAAAAAAGTGACAGCCAACATGACGTTATTTCTGCAGTTCAGGGTACAACCTCCAATGCCAGCCGGAGTAGTTCTCATCCCAAAAAGGGAACTAAGAGTACTCAATGTAGACCCACGTTACTAATAGAAGAAAGGTCTCATATCTATCCTTACTCCTCAAGGAGAAATCATGTGGGTTCATCTCGACCTTGTGGAAGGCCAACAGTGGACTATTGTTACCAACATGAAGTCTAAAGGCAAAGCAAAAGCCTCACCTTACAATGTGGTGTGTGCTTCTTCCCGAAAAGTAGAAACCGATGTCCTCTCGCTAGCCGATTTGAAGGAAGAGACAATCATCCTTACCCCAGAGCTGAATGCACTGCTCGTGGCTGAAACTCGTTCGGGTCAGTCATACTTGAAAAAGTATGACGAGATGGTGGCAAATCCACCTAAACCCACCTTAGAGCCAACCGAGCAATCCACGAAGCAACCCATGGAGAAACAAAAGGAGATTTGGTATGCCAAGGCCCTCCCGAAGGATAAAGCAGAAGGAACTTCAGCACCTTACAGCTTTGATATTTTGTCTCAACTGGCCAACATTCTGGCCAGGGTCACCCTTTACGAACTCCTCAGACTGTCAAAGTCAACAAGAGAAGTTGTAACTGATGCTGAGGTCTTTATGGCCCAGATTCCAGCTGAACCACAGGAAAAAGACGAAGAAGACTGCCTCTACGCTTAACATGCCCCCTGCATCACCTTCACGCCAGGTGACATGCAAGTTAAGGGGAAACATGATAGGCCCTTGTACTTTATAGGGTGTATTGGATCATCTGAAGTGAGCCGCATTCAGGTAGATACAGGATCAGCGTTGAGCATTATGCCCCGCCCGGTCATGCAGCACTTGGGGATCCCCATTCACCGATTGAGCGCCTCCCAAACTACCATTTATGGTTTCAGTACCAATGGTATGCCCCCAATGGGAAAGATTAAACTCAAATATCAAATTGGGGACCTAAGATCTAAGGTGACATGCTACATTATCGACACCGACACTTCGTA
This sequence comes from Agave tequilana, assembly GCA_038442645.1. Taxonomy (NCBI): domain Eukaryota; kingdom Viridiplantae; phylum Streptophyta; class Magnoliopsida; order Asparagales; family Asparagaceae; genus Agave; species Agave tequilana. The sequence goes on along the minus strand of JAVJIF010015301.1, from coordinate 8,241 downwards.
CAATTTGCTGCTGGGACGACCATGGATTCATCGCAACTCCATCGTCCCTTCTACTCTCCATCAAGTTATGAAGTATATTAACGGAGATGGAAAAGTCCGAACATTGATCGCCGAAAGGTATCTGTTCAAGGGCGTAGAGAATAGACTCCCTCCTGTACCAGGATTCTCTGGAGATGGACAAGAATCCCTAGCCAAAGGAACCAGACTCTGGTACTGAAGCTGATATTGAACCATAGGTAGAGGAAGAATGTCTTTGGGAGCTGAACTCACTTGTAACGAGCATTAATAAGCTCGATGCCAATAACACCACCAATAATGTAGGCGAGTGATATATTAATGAAGAATTAGATTTGGCTTATCTTTTCGTATTTGCTTCTGATTCTGTGTCATCAGATTTTAGTACCGATGTAGGTGATGACCCTTGGTCGGCAATAGATGCCTTGACTTCATTGCATGTACCGGTGAGGTTATCTCTCACGGTATATCAAGGCGTCAATGAAGCGCAAGGATCTTTATTCAAGGTCCCAGCAAGGCGCAAAGGCCAAAAACCGATCCTCTTCGGAACAATCAAGTCCGAATCAATGACTCGCGAAGACTCAGAAATCGAAAATAAACCTTCTCAATTCTCTCGTTATGAGCCAAATGTACTCAGAATGATGGAGAATAAGGGGTATTACCTAGCAAGTGGTCCTGTCTTGAACTTTGGTAAAGGAAGAAGGACACTACTACAATCCTTCGTTCCAAAAGAAAAAGCCCCTGATTATTATCATCGAACTAGCAGGGGGTTAGGCTATGTGTCAACTCCAATCCCATCAGCCTCTGAGTCTGAAGAGTCATTATGCCATAATCACTCATCAGACATATCATCTGGGAGTCAGACGTCAGTGTCGGCAACATCTTCAAAGACCTTTCGATAAATAAAGTTTCAACAAGCCACCCGAAAGATGGATATGAAGAAATGATCCAGTCGGATACAGATCCTTAGATCCAATACCTAATACTCTCTGGGATATTCGCTTTGAGCAATGCGAACCACCCACAGAGGATAAGGTAACCCAGATTAATCTAGGAGATTAGGCTAACCCCAAGCCTATCTTTATAAGCGAGAGCTTATCACCCCCTGAGAAGGAAGATCTAATATCTCTTGTGCGAGAGAATATAGATGTTTTCTCTTGGAACTACGAGGCTATGCTTGGGCTCGATTCTCAAGTGGCTATACATCATCTCAACATAAATTTGGAGGTGAAGCCTGTCAAAAAATAGCAACAACGATTCTGCCTGGAGATAATAGAAGCGACTAGTCAGAAGTTAAGAAGCTTATAAACTCTAGATTTATTAGGGTAGAACAACACCCTGATTGGATAGCCAATATCGTGCTCGTTACTAAGAAAAATAGGAAGATCTGGGTTTGCATTGATTTCTATGATCTAAATGAGGCGTGTCCTAAAGATGAGTTCCCTCTTCCAATCATGAATGTTATGATAGACAACACGTGTGGTCTAAACAGATGTCTTTTCTGGACGGATTCTATGGGTACAATCAAATTAAAATGTACCCTGACGATGAGAAGCATACATCTTTCAAGATGCCATTGGGGGTATATTGTTATACTGTCACGCTCTTCAGATTGAAGAACGGGGGGCAATATACCAGAGAGCTATGAATGCAAATTTTCACGAGCATATACGTAAATAGTGGAATGCTATATTGACGACATTGCAGTGAAAAGCCGTACAAAAGGCGATCACATAGCAGATCTAAAGACAGTATTCGACATCATGCGGGCGCATCAATTGAAGATGAATCCCACCAAATCCTTCCTGGTGGTGGCCAGCGGTAAATTCCAAGGGTTTGTTGTAACTTCTAAAGGAATCCACCTCGGCCCAGAGAAAGTCTGCGCTGTCCAAGAGATGCAACATCCAAAAAGTCTTTGAGAGCTTAAAGGACTGCAAGGGCGATTAGCATATATCCAGATATTATCTTAAATCTCTCAGGACGATGCCAATCCTTCACTAAATTGATGAAGAAGGGTGTTTTATTCATTGGGATGATGCATGCCAACAAGCATTTGAGGAAATCAAGCGGTACTTCATGCATCCATCTGCCCTACAACACAGTCCAGTCAGGAAAACCTTTCCTGATATACATTCGAGCAATGGATCATTCTTTAGAAGCTTTACTAGCCCAGAATAATGTTCAAGTACATGAGTAGGCAATCTACTACCTGAGTAGAACTATGATTGGAGCCGAACATTGGTACAATCCGATCGAAAAGAATGCTTTCCATTGGTCTTCGCCATCCAGATGATGCGACACTACTTGGTGGGCCAAACACACACATTATATCAAAAGTTAATCCTTTAAGATTGCTTATGACACAGCCATCATCACTAAATGATCGATTGGCAAAATGGACCATGTTGCTCTCACAATATGAGATGCAATTCTTGCCACAAAAAGCTATGAAATGACAAGCGGTGGCAGATTTCTTGACTGAGCATCCAGACCCAAGGGCGACCAAACTTTATGAAGATCTCCCAGATGAGGTCACCGAAGTTTATTTGACTCAGATATCTTTCGAAGGATAAGTTTGACAACTCTTCTTTGACGGCGCATCAAGAACGGGCCCATGAGGAAATATCATAGCAGGAGTGGGGATAGTACTTGTCTCCCTACTAAACTACATAATCCCTCGTGCACTCTCATTAACTGAGCCTTGTTCCAACAATGTAGCAGAATACAACGCTCTCTTGATCGGGATGCGTATTGCCGATGAGATTTGCGTTAAAAATCTCGAACCATACGATGACTCAAACCTCATCATTACCAGGTTCGCAGGGAGTATGAAGTCAGATATGAAGACTTAGTACCCTATCATAACGCAACTATTACATGACAGAGAGGTTCATAAGCTTCTACATCTCTCCAGCAAAATGCGCATGTAGATGCGCTGACATCTCTCGCTGCTTCCTTGGCTTTTCCAGCTGCAGCCGCAGAGAAAATACTCGTCTACAGCCACGACTTATATTGTCGAAGATTCTCTTTTGAAGACAACAAAAGTCCTAAATCAAAGAAACTCTAGAGACTTTAACAGGTCCAGAGCTCAGGGATTGGTGATTTTCGTACATCGACTACGCATTGTACGATATTTTGCCTGATGACCCTAAAGAGGCAGCTACCATTAGAAGGAAAACCCTTAAATTCTACTACAATGCGATCACAAGGATATTATATCACCGATCGCATGATGGAATCCTCCTCCGCTGCCTATCATACAAAGAGGCCCAAGAAATACTCAAAGAGGCTCATGACAGTATGTGTGGAGCTCACCACCTGGTTAAATATTTGGAGATCGACTCCAAAGACTCGGATATTATTAGCCAAAGATGTCCCTAATACCATCGCTTACGCTAATCGATGCCACACTTGTCAGATCTATGGTGACTTTATCCACCAGGCACTGGGAAATCTTTGCCCTACAACTTCTTCCTGGCCATTGAAATGTGGGGAATGGATGTGGTTGGCCTATCAGCCAACCTTCATCCAAAGGATATCGGTTTATCCTAGCAATAACTGATTACTTCTCTAAATGGCCTGAAGCTATCCCCTAAAGGGAGGTAAAGACATCGACATGATCAAGTTCATTAAACATCACGTGGTCTGCCACTTTGGCATGCCACAATGGCTTGTCCATAATAATGGGCCTCAGTTCATCAGCCAAAACTTTGAGAGATTCTGCGACAAGTTCAGGATCTAAAGTGTGTCTTCGACAATATACTATCCAGCTGCTAATGACCTTGCATAAGCTTTCAACAAGACCATTAGGAAACTTCTCAAGAAATTCATCTCGAAGATCCAACGCGCCTGGGATAATAAGTTAGGTGAGTGCTTATGGGCTTATCGTACGACTGTGAGAACCTAACGAAGGCTACACCATTCTCTTTGTTATACGTGTGTAAGGCCGTACTTCCACTAGAGATCCATATCCCATATTTATATGTCACCTTGACAACGACGATGACAAATGAGGAAAAATATCGACTGCGACTCCAAGAGCTGGAGGCTTTAGACGAAAAACATCTGTAAGCTCAATAATAAATCAAACTCTATCAAGCTCGAATTACCAGAGCCTTTAACAAGAAAGTTAAGGAGTCGATTTTCAAGAAAGGTGACATTATCTTAGCTGTAAGAAGACCCATGGTGAAGACGCATAAGACCAAAGAAATCCGAATGGGAAGAACCTTTTGTAGTGGAGTTGGTCTACTTAAATGGAGCATACCACCTTATAACCCAGATGGTGATACACTCATGATGCTGATCAATGGCAGATTTCTGAAGAAGTACTATCCTTGATAGGTTCTTTCCCTGATCAGGTAACAGTACACCTCTGATCAAAACTTTCAGATCCAAGATGTTTGAAAGAGCGCCAAAGAAGAGCTTCTTTCTTTCTTCAATGGATCAAAATCTGGTCGATCAGTGTCGAGCCGATCGAACATTGGTTATATCATGATACATGATGTAAACATCTAAGAAGAAACAAAAGAGAAAAAACTATAATTTTAGCCTTGTTACTCATCTCTAGTTCGCCTATGAACTCGACAGATAGAAGTTCTTATGACCAGGTAACATTACACTTCTGATCAAAACTTTCAGATCTAAGATGTTCGGAAGAGTGCCAAAGAAGAGCTTCTTTCTTTTTTTAATGGATCACATTCCAGTCGATCATTGTCAAGCCGATCGAACATTGTTTACATCATAATGCATGATGTAACCATTGAAGAAGAAACAAAGTGCGAAACTTTGATTTTAGCCTTGTTACTCTTCACTAGTTTATTTATGAACATCCGACGCCTCTAACGGCTAAGGATAGAGGAAACTGTTGGCTTTTAAGTCCAACATAAGTCCTCGATAACTCGTCATGCTGAGGGGAACAACATGGCTAGCCCAACTCAAATGGTAGTTGGTAAAGGTATACCAATCCGTTGATAGCTAAGGATTTGCTAAAAATCCTAAGGGAGTTGATCCCGTCCTCTCCTCCAAAATCTCTTACCAATTCTCACCCACGAAATGGTAGGACACAAAAATACCTGTGTCCGTTTTTCTAATAAAATGAGCAGAGACTTGTCACGTTAACAGTAAACCTCTAACAAGCTATTTTATCTTAATTGCCAGTAGAGTCAGTCAAGTTAACATTAAATCTTTGACAACAAAACCCAATCACTGTTATGTTAATATTACACCTCTAACATCAAACCTTTGATGCCCCTAGGAAATCAAATATTGTCACGTTAAATATTACACCTCTGACAAGTTATTCAGTTTTCTACCAAAGTCCCCTACCAATTCCCTCCCACGGAATGGTAGGTCCACAAGCTCAATCACTGCTAAGTTAATATCACACCTCTAACAATGAAAAGCTTCAATACTCCCCAGCAAGTATGAACTTTAACTTGTCAATTCTCGTCCACAGAATGACAAGTCCTCAAAATTGCTCATATTGTAAATCAACTCTTATCAAGTTAACACTACACCTCTGACATTCCAAACTTCACCTGTCAATTCTCGTCCACAGAATGACAAGTCCTTAAAATTGTTCATATCAAATCAACTCTTGTCAAGTTAACACTACACCTTTACTTGTCAATTCTCCTTAATAAAATGACAAGTCCTCAAAATTGCTCATATCGCAAATCAATACTTGTTATGTTAATTTCACACCTCTGACAATTTACTGTTAAGTTTAATACTACACCTCTAACAGTAATTAAGTCTTACTTGTTATTCTCGTCAATAGAATGGCAGGTCCATTCAAAATCACTGTTAGGTGATATCATACCTTTAACAGTGTTTCCATCAATCTATAGCTGAGTCTTAATTACGTTAATACTAATCCTCTGGTGAAAATTCAGTCACAATCTTTCGCGGGGTGAAAGCTTCACCTGTCATTCTCGTCTATAGATTAGCAAGTCCACAGAAACTATTCTACTCTTGTCAAGTTAATATCACACATCTGACAGTAATCTTAAATTCCTTAAATGATATTTTTCTACTTTGAGTTGCTAAGTTAAATATTACACCTCTAGCAAACCAAGGATAATCACTTTCGTTTGTCTGATTTTTAACGCAAAAAAAAGTCAAGACAAATAAGAAGGCAAGAAAAATTATCACTTTTATTGATATTCAAAAATATGAAAGTGATACAAAATGCTCTCTTATATAATAAGATTGAGTGTTACAACAAAGGAGCACAAAGAAATCCCTCTTGCTTAATGAAAGATTGCACTCACTCCTCGAAACATTGAAGATACACAAATCTTGTCCTCTTGATTGTGTCCGGGAACAACAGATCAACTTTCTCTCCTCTTGAGAATAATAGGGTTTCTTAAGGTCAAAATGCAGGGGAGCATTCGGATTCCATCCGACCAACTTGGTGCAAAGGTCTTTACAAGGCCATAATCCTTCGTTTAATGAGAAGCTCCACTACCAGAAAGTCATCTAATGAGCATGGGTTTTTCATCGCTGTCACCTCTTTTGGCAAGATTGGTGAAGGGTGGATCCGAGATCTTATTGGTGACGTCCTCTTTCCCGTGACCTTCAAATGCACCATGATCATTGTGATCAGGAAGGATCTGCGACATTACAGGTGCATCATATCCAATAATGCCTTGAGATGTATAGAGAACCACGCGGATCTTCCTCAACCTTAGATAGAAGCTCTGACTTCCCAAGTGCTTACCAATCAAACAAGCTGCTAAATATCCTCCAATGGACGCGGCAAAGACGCTGGAACCAGCACCTTCAATAAGGCTAACACCTGCAAGAAACAAAAAAAAAAAACAAAGGTTAAAATTCTACAAAAATAGAAAATAGGAAGCCAAAAGCACAAACACGGGGCTTAAGTCATGAACTCCAGACGCAAATCTCATAGACGTGGAGATAGCAAATACAAATTCAAATGCAAGCTGATGTTAGACTCGTGTCTGACAATTCAGAGGCGAGACATATATCAGAGATACAGACGCAGGTCTTAAAAACTTTTAAAGTTACTTCAGATGCATACAACGTGGATCCGCGTCTAGGACTTCAAGATGCAAATTTGTCACATTCGTGTCCAGAGATCTCAAAAGAGTAAACTTAAAATTTTCTATGTCAAGAACCCAAACGCGAGCTTTGTAGACAAAACACGCGTTTCAAGTCTCAAAACACGGGGATCACCACACTCGCGTCTGAAGAACTTGAGATTTAGACTTTAAAGTCAACAAGCCCGTGTTTCATCGGGTAATGCGAAAGGCGCGTTTACAGAGCATGGACGCATGAATCTCAAAGAAAGAGATTTCAGGAAGGGATTAAGAGATGAAGTCTCTTCATGACTGGTGATGGCAGAACTCCAAGAAACCGAGACTTATCACGACAAAGGTCATTTCCTACCTGAAGAAAAGTTCTCTAGAAGTTGGACTTTATTTGTCAAGAAACGGCCACGAAAGCACTCAAAGCAATGCTCTTTAACCTTGAAATTACTTATCAATGGTAATCTTCGAAGAATTGAAAGAAAGCATTGAATTTTGGGTTCTTTTTATTCTTTAAAGCACATGCCCTTGAAGAAAAGGAGAACAATCAAGATGGATTTCTTCAGAGCATATGCCCGTGAAGAAAAACAGTCAAGATGAATGGCTGTTAAGAGGCTATGGCCTATTTATAGGCTCACTAAATGGCCCGTAATTAATGGCATACAAATCAAAGCCATTCTTAAGGGTCAAAAAACAGCCTAATTCCTACACGAATATCAAATCTGGTCTGGTGAGACATATGAATTTTTTATCTGAGAAATTTCAAAGACGCGCGTCCCCAACCGTCAAACACCGACTTAGCATTGAAAAATCTAGCGAGAACTTCGCATCAAAATGCATGCGACGCTTCGAAAGCCATGTTAGTCCGCATCCCTTCACAAGTCTAAAGACTGCATCCCCTCCATCAAATTGAAGAACACAGGTCTGCATTTCTAGAAGGTTCAGAGCCGCATTTTTCTCAATGATTCAGAGCCGCGTTTCTCTTATCATTCAGAGCCGCATCCTCTCAACGAATCAGAGCCGTGTCCTCTCAATGAGACAGAGCTGTGTTTTTCTCAACAATTCAGAGTCGCATTTCTCTTGACAGATCAGAGCCGCCTTTATCTCAACCAATCAAAACTGCGTCTCTCAAAATGAACAAGAGTCGCGTTTCTCTTGACAGATCAGAGTTGTG